>DWQK01002522.1:0-13021 GCA_018231225.1 Noctuana stator | reverse complement strand
TGCAATGCTGATACTAAATACACTATAGAAAAACTGTGAACGTTTATACATATAAACCTTCCTCTTCAATAACTCTATCTATTAAAAAAACCGCATCAAAATCCGTTGCGTAGTTCCAAAAATTTAAACATACATAGGAATATAGGGACAGAGAAAGCGACTTTGATTTATACTATGTAGTGATAATGAAACTTAATAATAATATTTGAAATTCTAAAACTAAAACCTACACTCATTCTATCTAGCTATCACTTCTTAGTCATATAAAATGTATTTTGCCTTAATTTCAGAAACGATGTCTGCAAAAGACCCCACGGGTATAGACATCCCGTCCGTGTTCGTCAACGATCTAGCGGGCGAAATACTAGCGGCACAGTATATTTTCACTAACGGGTAAGTGATTTTTCATCAACCGGTAAAAAAGAGGAACTCAGCACCATAAAGGAGAAAAAGGAAATAGGTAAAATCTTAATTTTGCAAGGCGATACGTTCTGTGGCCGTATCACGAACATTTTAAAAATCCGTCATCGAATAGTAACACTGAAATTTTGTATGGGATTTTGAACAGCGCCCCGTATCGGGAACTAAAAATCGTATAGATAAAGTGACATTAGGTACGTAACGTATTATTCGTGATAGGGCTACAGGTGGTCAATGTTACGTAAAACAGTATTTGTAAACGCAATCCAATCTAGGTGTCTTCGGAAATGCACATTCACTGACTGTTTGACAGTGACGTTGATGACAGTTGTTGTTCTGTCTGTCTACTCTGTTGTCTCAAGTTGTGTGTTCACTATGTTCTCTGAGTGCTTTGCAATTAAAATAATTAATAAAAAAAACATTTATAATCATCATGAGGTATTTGTATATACTGGATGAACGTCAAATAACACAGTACATCGGCTTTAGGCGCCCTATTGGCTGCGGTAGGTCGGGAGAAAAAAGCCGGCGGAAAACAACTCTCGGCACCCTTTTAAAATCAAGTGTAAAATCACAATGATTAACTGTACAAATGATTGTGTTTCATTTCTCCGTCCACAGCTACTATATAATGGTGAACGGTGACCTGCCGTTCGACATCAACACGCACCTGCTGCTGCCGTTCGCGATCGTCGTGGTGCTGTGTCTCGTCGTCATACTCATATTTATGGTAACAGAAACTTTACCATTATTATAATTGTTATTAAAAGTTTGGTTTCTAAATTCCCAAAAATCTAGAAATGTTAAGCAAATGAACGTGTACCCGACCTAATGTTAAATGGTAATTGCGATCCATAGACGCACACTGTCAACCTCAATGAACGAATGAATGAATGAATGACATTGACATTTATTAATAGTTGGTTACACCATAATAGAAGTTTACACCAAAGTCTTATCAAAGAAATATCATAAATAAGTTAAGAAACTAAAATAATTATAATGTGTACGAAATAAATGCTTAACTCTTTTTTACTAGAATTATTGCCAATAAATAAATTCATTCATTGAATAGTGAGAGGAGTCTCATTTCAGGTGTCTTACGGAATAGCATCACATGTAATGTTTGTTTCTTCTTGCAGATAGTGAAGTGCATAAAGGATCGACGTCGCGCGAGGCGGCACCGGTTGCCGAACCGCGCGCTCAAGAAGATACCCACGTGCAAGTTCAGCAAGGGCGACCCCTACGACACGTGCGCCATCTGCCTCGACGACTACCAGGAGGGCGAGAGGCTGCGGGTGCTGCCCTGTGCTCATGGTGACTGATTCACTATTAGCTATACATATAGAAGGCTTTGTCCGGAATTACTGACTGAAGGATCGACGCCCAGCCTAAACGGGGTCAAAGTATGTATGGGGAAAATATGATTCCTTGGTTCAATTATTTCTGTAATTACCGCGGACGATGTCGCAGACATAAGCTAGTCTTTAAATTTAAGCCTAATGCGCGCATGGAGAAGTACACACTTCAAAGTTTATATGTAGGAGAAGAATGCTAATATTTTTTCATATATTGAAAAAATACATTAAATTCAGTTTAAATAATCTGAAATGGTTTGCACAACATTCGCTAATAGATGGCGTTATAGGTCACTGAATTTATTTAAGTCGGTCTATTGAGCCACAGGCAACCTGTAGATACTATTATACCTCTAGTTATTACACAATCGTATAAGATTAAAAGTGTGGAAGGTTGAACCGTACTGGTAATATGATGTCCGCATGGTGTCCGGTAGCGTACCACGCGAAGTGCATCGACCCGTGGCTGACGCAGAGCCGGCGCGTGTGCCCCGTGTGCAAGCGGCGCGTGCTGGCGGCGGGCGAGCGCCGCGCGCGTCCGCACTCCGACTCCGACACCGACGACACCGAGCCGCTCGTGTCCTCGCCCGCGCCGCAGCCCTCGCCCGTGAGTCTACTCGATCGCGCCCCTTTCTTGCATTCCCGGGACTGTATCCCGGAATCCCGGAGGTGTATCCCGGAATCCCGGAGTTGATAAAGTGTAATGAAAAGTCAGGAAAAAATTATGCAAAAATCATCTCTTTTCCTATACTTTCATTTTATAGTTAAAAGTAAGAAATTAAAGTTTAACAACATTCACTTACAATTTTAAGTATTAAATTATAATGAACAGACAAAGTTATATTTTATGTTTTCTCAGGGAAACAAATTAAACAGACTAAACATAAATCAACTGACAATTAAATTCAGAGACCTTAAAGATACCTACCTAATTTATTTTTATGTGTTTCTATTTACCACTAAACGTAAGATAAGGATAGCAAGAGACTAATGATGGAGGCATTAGGTCATTTAAAGATTGTTGCGGAAATTAATGTATGTGCGCGTGCGCAGGGCGGCACGTTCGAGGAGCAGCGCGAGAACCCGTTCGTGCGCGCCGCGCGCTACGTGGCGCGACTGCGGACGCGCAACCACGCGCACGAGCCTGACTCGGAGGTATGCATTCACCTCGTATGCTTGTAGCCATTTAGATTCAGTTTGTATTCTCGTAGGTATTTATTTTTTCATTTATTTAATACTTTTTATACTAACTTAAAATTAATGGTACAAAAGGCGGACTAAATGCTAAAAGCATTCTCTAGCTGCCAATCTTTCACACAGTAGTAGTAGTAGTAGTGGCATTCACTCAGAAGTATGCATTCAGTTTAAGTTCATATTTGGCATTTTATTTGATTGGTCAATATGTATGTAAAGAAACTATCAATATGTGTATATATGTATCAAACATTGTTTGATACATATATGTAAACGTGTATGGATATGTGATGTGACAATAACTGTAAAAAAATTTATTGAATTTTAACAGGTGGCAGAACCTTCAGAAGATAGTGAGCAGCACTATAATGAAGAAAAGTGAGTATCAGAAGAACGTGTCGGAGTGCATATTATGAGACAAAAACTTAACAAGTACTAAAATTAAATATAGCAGTTAACTTACCTCATTCACATAGTCCCACACTAGGATTCCCTGTGTCGTGCCATGGATACACACAAACACCCAGACCGGTAACAGAAATCTAAATTCATCATTTAAATTTCTGTCCCGGTGTAATCGGACCCTTCTAATGGCGGACCGGCATGCGGAAAGCGTTATTATATTTTTATTTATTCCCAGCGGTACTGCGGATGACGAGCGCGCGCCGCTGGTGCGCGTGGAGAGGGCGCGCGGGGGCCGCGGGGGCCGCGCCAGCCTCGCGCACCCCTCCATCAACGATTCCGAGACCGGCGAGATCGGTGAGTGCAAAACATTTATTCCGGTTAAGTATCGATTTGAAAAGAGAGAGAATAATAAGAGAGGAATGAAAAAACAAGAAAAAAAAACAGAAAATATGTGTATATACTAGGCCGCAGACTTACTTTACAAACATCAAATCAAATACCTAAAAATTTTGCAGGAGTGGCGGCCCTCCCCGCGCCGCGCCCCTCCACGCCCCCCAATTTGGTGAACTTATGAATGTATTAAGAGAACATAGTTATAAATTGTGCCCTATAGATTTATTACAATTAATGACTTATTATTAACTTAACATAAGTAACGGTTAATTGCAATGGACAATATTGTTATAAATTATGGATTGGAGCAGCATGGTAGAGTATGCTCCAGGTCTTCTCCGGTTGTGGGGAAAGGAATAGATAGTAAGAGACTAATGGAGGAATTAACTCTTTAATGATACTTCACACTATCTGTTAATCTTATATTTTTTATATCCACACTTATAATTTGTTCTTATTAAATAAATAAATGATTATAATTTTGAAATCACTTAAAAATCTTTATATTGTCAATTGCAATTGTTCGCCAACTGCTTCTAATCTACATGACATTACAACTTTTTCACTCAAGGCGTTCCATCTGCACATAATTATGGTATTTTAGGTCAAAAACAGCCTATTCGAAAACAACTATAAATGAGTCGCCTTCATATTATTATAGTGTATTAAAACTACATTATCTACATTTTACTGTGTCAAAAAAGGACAAAACCAGGCGAGAATGAGAAACATTACCTGAATTGTCAGTTTTTCTAATACTAAAAGGTAAGTTCTGTAGTTTTGAGTCATTTTATGAACCTAACTCATTTTTCGTTGTCTCTAGAATGGCTTCCTAAAAGTACTATATTTACTTGAGAAAGTAACACGATTGTAATTTTTTTTTGTAAATAAAAATCTAATATTCACTACATGCATTAAATGGCTTGTATCATGCGCGTACTAAACGCTCTGTGTGTCCTACCCTAAATATACTAACAGGATCTATATAAAACGCAAAAATTTATAAACTCCAATTCACAAAATCCAAGTAAACTTTATTATGTAGGTGCACACAAAGTTGATCCTTTACCATTTTTTTATGTAATTTAAATAGGGTGTTTTCTAGATTGTTCTTTAACATTCGAAATTAAGCGAGGGAAATGTTATTGTTGAAAAACAAATATATAATTTACATAACCTAATCGTTTTTTATACCGTTAACACCATAAGAGTGAAAAGGAAATACGCTGGAATTGGCAGTAGGGATTGGCTTAATAACATATTATTTATTATACCTACCATTAAAATTTACCCCAAATTAAAACTTGCTGTTACTTTGGCCGCAAATTTGTACGAAGGTCGGATGCATAGGCGAAAGCCGATGGACATTAATATTTCGTTCTATTCCTTCTAAAACAGTAGGTTTAGGTATCATCCTTGCAGTCTCGATTATTCAATATTTACATGAACGCTTAAATTATAAAATAGGATTAGACTCCTAAAGTTAATGTATGTTCAAATATTGGTGCTCGGCTTTTTAAAATAGAACATCATGTTATATTATTATTAGGAGTAATCAAGGGTTACGAATGTTGAAGAGTAGGAGTTGATGTGATGTTGAGAGATTGATCCAAACATGATTGTGTAATGTCATGATTTTATATAATAGTAGATAATTGAACAGTAAATTATCACAAAGAAATATCACATTTTTATTCTGTGTACAATTTTGTGTTTTATTTTAAGTTTTGGTGTAGTGTTGTCTAAAAAGTTTATATTTGAATTTATCAGTTACTTTTTAATGAAGCTGCGCTTGCTTACTTATTTAACGTGACGGATTTCACGATTTCATTTAACATTTTGTTTTTCTATACTTGTCGTTTTACTGTTGAACGTGTTATGTTTGAAATTAAAGAATAGGTAAAATAGTTTAACTTTTCTTTTAAACGCAACTTCTAAAGTGATTGGTCCTAATATAAAAAATATCATGTGTTTACAGATAATCCTATTTCATGTTTATATGTGTGCTAAAGTGTGTAATAAATAAGGTTTTACATACAATTTAATTAAAGTGTGAGCAAGACAGGATGCTCTTATTAGAATGTTAGAAAAACGTAACTTTCAGGCTGCCTTGAAGTTCCCCAATTAACCGTTAACATTGGAGAAGTACATGTGAAAATATCAGATTAAAACTTTTAAGTACCTTGTACTTTAAAAATTAAGTCTGAATTACTGTATGGACCGTTTACGGTGTTTATATTTAATTTCAAACTCGTATGTAAAGAATACCTCTATAGATATACCTCTATCTCCTTTCTCCTTGCACACACTTTAGACATAATATAAATATATAGTAACATTTACATAGAATTATAAAGTATTATAAGTTAAACTTTGTTAAATACATCAATGCAAATTGTATAGCTTATTGAAAGTTTTTAGCTTCTTGTTTAAAGCGAGAGCTTATATAATTTGAGATTCTGATGCCTGCAGCCGGTGTGGGAACTGCAATGCATACAAATTGTAATTATTGGGAGTAAAAAATACAAAATGAGTGAAAGATCATAAGATCTAGGTTTGTATAGTTGTTAAATCAAAGTGTATATAATAATATAATTTTAGTTGTACCGTCGGATTTAAGACATTATAGTTTATTAATACCGAAATTTAAGTGTTTAATTTTTGACTAGCATACTAACGTCACATTATAATAAAACCATTAAGTTTACTCCCATAAACCATAATTAACTGTTACAAATAGGTTTAGAAGTTCATTTTCATATATTACTCTGGTACAGTCCAACCCAAATAGTGTATGAATTATTTTGAAATGTATAAATTGTATTAACAATGCAGTTGGAGGAATTTCGTTAATTAATGATATATACTATGTTTGTCGCATTCACGTGAGAACAAAAAAGTTTATAGAAGCAAATGCCCTAAAAAGCTTCTAGCTTTCAGCTACCTAACTACGCTCCACTAGCATACAATATTGGTTTATCATTTGGGTTAAACCGTGTAATAGTTTTTTATTTAAATAAGTACTGAATATAGCAGAATAGAACATACGTTTATTACAATTAATATAATATGTATATTGTGTATCTAAATACCTATTTACAAGCTTGTAAAGTTAAGTTTTGCTGATAAATATTTGCCACGGTTACAGACCATTTGAATGACGCTAACCAGCCAAATTAATAGGTACAAATTGTTCAAATTTGAATAATATTCACTGAACTGACAATATTTTTCAAAAAACTAAATTTTCATAGTCCACGTGCTTTTTTATATTAAATGATTTAGTAGTAGCATCCTGTATATTAATAAATCACCGGCAGGCTTGAATCATTTTGTCGTGCAGCAAATTTGTACAAGTTGTTATATATTTTTTCAAGGAAACGTATTTTAATTGTTTTTTGGCATAACACATTATTATGCAGATTTAATTTGAAATGTTACTTATTGTGATAAAACTTCCCCCAGTCAATTGGTGACGGTTGGATAAATAATTTAGATACCCAACTATAATATTTATTCACTGAATGCGGCGAGCGGCGCTTCTGCGGCAATCAATCATGTCTTAGAACAAAGCCAAAGAAATAAATTTCTTCGACATGAAATAACTGTCTTTTAATCCTCTTAACGTCCTTTGTGAAGTTAAAAAATCATTTTTTTATTTTAATATGTAATTGTAATAGTAATTATTCAGATGTAAAATATCGGTAGTGCCCGGCCATTCTGACGGTCATAAGTACGTACCTACATTAACTAGTCTAAAGCCCGTGCACGTAGGTGTGGTTACAGTTAATCAAAAATTGTCTCGCAAACACATTTATAAAAACACGAAATTTGCCAAACAAAAGTTTACGTAACGCTAACGTTTTTTAAATTAAATTTTACTGAAAATCAAAATAAAACAACACAAATGTTGTCAAAGTAGCTTTATTCACCAGCAAACGCTGTTTTACGAGCCGCCATATGGGCGTCCAACCCGGCGGCGTGACGAGCCCAACGCTCGCTAGTGGCCACGGTCAACACGGGAACAACCACACTACTCTTGAATGCAAACAAAACGTAAACAACGACAATATTTAGAGAGTTTGATATCAGTGGAAATAATATTTTTGTTAGGGATTGCCGTTCACATTCAAAAGTAACAAGGTAGTTAGCGATTGGGGAGAGGGGAGAGGGGAGGTTAGTCGAACAAGCCGAAGCCCATGTCGTCATCACTCTCCTCCTCCTCCTTCTCGGCTTCCTTCTCCTCCTTGGCCTCGGCGGGCGCGGCGGCCGCCGGAGCGGCAGCTGACACCACTGCTGCGAACTTCGATGGGTCCTGTAGACAATTTAATGTTGGTCACATAACGTTTTTACCACTAGCTATACTAGCCACAATCTACCATTTGGAAGCCAAAAATATAAAGTGTAAAAGACACTTCAGCAACATGTTTGTAAATCTGTACATAGTAAATTCAAGTTTTCTTTAAGATAATTCTGTTTCAATTTTGGCTTGAGTTTAAAAAAAAGCCATAAGCATGTCACTCTTCTATATTAGAATGAAATGGTAAGAGTGTAAAAAAAATTACCTTGATGAACTCCTTGATGGTAGTAGCCTCCTTGAACTCAACCTCAGTGACAGCAGCAATAGCCAACAGGTTCTTGAAACCGTTGGCGATAGAGTGAGGCGCGGAGGCCACGGTGGGGTAGCCCATCGCCAGCGAGAGGGCGGCCACATTGGCCACTCCCTCCTGGAACTTGGCGCGCAGGTCCTCCGGCTTGATGTCGAGGATAGCTGGCGCGAAGATGGTACCGGAGTCATACACCTGCACATTAACAGTACTTTGGTTACAACTAGGCATCAGCAAAAATGCTTATTAAGAAAATCATAAGTATCATAACACAAATCTAATTAATACTTCATCAAAATATAATCAAATATCAAATAATCAAAACTTTTATCTGAACAATCATGTATGTATGCTTACAGTTAGAATATTGTCAATAAACTGAATATATCTTGGAAAAAAAAACTGCATGGCATATAATTTCCCAAAGATAAATTATCAGAGTGCACAGATTAATATGCAAACTGTACTCAACACTTTGGATGATAATACCCATTACACATTACTTTTAAAATCTATAATTCTTTGTTTTAAATTTTAAATTGTCACAATTTAAGCATTGATGAAACTCAACATCTCAACAACAACAACTCAACTTTAAAAATCAACACAAGTAATAATATGTACATACCTGCTTTACAACAAGACCGTACGAGAATGGAGAGATGTTTAACATGTTGAGGAGTGTGGCTTCAGAAGCGCCCACCTTGTCGCCAGGCTTCAAGATGTGCACATCGTTGATGATTTCAATAGTACCTGCACAAACAAGATTCATTATAGGACACTTGCAATTGTAAAAAAATTTATTCACTTCTGTTCTATTCCAATTTAAATGTATCTCCAAAATGCCAGTGCAACATTTATTGACGAACATCACACTAGGATAAATTTGAAGAGTTTCTTTTGTCTGAAAGCGAATCCAGTCGGCTAATAATACACTGACTGGTATTAGAACAGACAAATAAAATAAACAATTTAGTTATTGATAAATGAATATACAAAATAAAGTATAATAAAACTTTTCTTACCCTTGGAAATCTTGGTGGGGATGGAAAGAGCCTGGAAGAAAGAGGTCTTCTCAGGACCGAGGCCAGTGTTGTGTGCAGGGATGACCACAGACAGCGGGGCAATAGCACCAGGCCTAGCGGGAGCACGCACTTTGTTCTCCAGAAGTTTGTCACGGACCTGTGAATATAGTGAAGTTTTATTTTTTTCTGTGCTACCAATTTTATAATTAACAAAAGTTAGTCTGCGCAGACATTTCATCAGCAACAGAATAATCAAAGAATGGAACAGCCTCCCAGAGTCTGTTGAGGTAACTTAACAACTTCAACAATAAATATGATGAATATAATATAAGAAAACAAAACAAGGCAGACAGGAAGACATTGTATCTAGTTTTATTATATATGTATAGACTAGAAGATAAATAATATAAATTAATATAGAAACAAACTTTATAAGTGTACCTTTAACTTGCCAGTGCAATGTTCAAAATGTAACATTACACTAGGATAATTTTAAAGGACTTACTGTAGTCTGAAAGCGAAGCCAGAGTGTTAACTTAAACACACTGGTATTTTATAACAGACAAAAACTACATAAAACTATATTCAAGGGACTCACCATAAGTTTTATTGGACTTTGGAGTTACTAATTATAATGTTCATAGGATGAATTATGCCTCTAAAAGTTGTGAAATGATATGATGTCTATTTTTACTTTTTTAAAATTCTCTACGCACCAGCTGACTTAATGCCAACCAGCAATAAGTTGCATTGTAATGCTTAGTTTAAGGTATTCAATAAAGTCAATAAATTAATTAAACTTAATTTTATAAAGACTAAACAAACCTCAACAAGATCTCCGCGGGTGAACACAAAGCCAATGTTTCCCTTGATGTGGGGCAGCAGTTTCTCCAGCGCGGGGTTGTTCTCCAAATGATCCTTGATGGCCTTGCGCATCATAGTGTTCTTACCCATGAGCACAATACTGTGCCCACGCAGCGAGATACGGATCTGCTGCATCTGGGTCGAGCCCACATTGTCTGCACCCACTAGGAAGCATTTTGGGTACTCGTCTAGGAGTTGCTGGAAATTGAAAGTTTTGATGAATAAATATAGCTTTAATTAGAGGTAGCACTAACTCACTAACCGACAGACGCAGCACTAAAATACAAAAGTAACTATGGGTACAGCCGTATTTACTTTTTACAGTACACCCATAGTTAAGTTTTATAAAACCCAAAATTACTGTTACAAAAGTTACATGTTACGTTTTATCATCTCTAGATGTTCAACAGGTCACAAAATTAAGCCTCACTAAACTATAAGTGACGAATTACTGACTGCTAACAAAGTAAATTTTTTATAATCCCTAAATCATAACCTAACTTTTTCTTGTGAAATTATGGTGACTCACAATGATCTTGGTGAAATAATTGGTTTTCCAGGTATTCTTGTCCTCCCTACCCATCTTGGAGTGAAGTAGGGACTTCGTAGAAATTTAAGGACTGAAATAAAATTTACACGTAACAATGCCATGATCGAAATATTTAAAAAAATGTAGCATGAATAAAATATGTAGTTGGACTAATAAATTGAATTATGTGAAACACTAGGTTGATAATCAAAAGCACATTACGATTATGATTACAGAAATTAATAACGATATCTAATTTTTCAACTCACCAAGAAAAATAACTACACGCACGTTCTAGACGCCGTGCGGGACGAGAAAGAACTAGTGATGTATGGCATGGCACATGTCATTGATGGATTAGGTGGATGGTATGGATGATCGATAACAACGATAGTCGATAGTATAGACTCGATACATACAATAGATGAATTATGAAGGATAGATAAATATTCGGTGCTGGCGCTGGCTCGCGTTACTAAAATATTTTTTTAATAGAAAGAACCTAAAATCAACAAATTAATACGGCTCTATTCGTTTCGATTAAATTTGTAATGTGAGAGTTTACAGGGGTGCAAAATGAATATAGTCTAGGTGTATATGAAATCAAATTATATTCTCATATCTTACATTTACAGAAATAAAATTGAATTTGAATTTGAATTTGAGATGTTCTTTCGTTGACGTTCCTGAATATTTGTTTTGGTGTACTTAATAATTTAAATTTTGCACGCTTTATTTTATTATAATTATGATTCAAAAGCTATTATAGATTTATCGAATTAATAAAAGTGAATGTACGGTACTTCACTATCAAGAAGGATTACATAATCTCTCTATACACAGAGCGACACAGAGTACATACCGAGCGCTATCAAAATATGTCTAGTCTATGACAGTAGTATCCTAATCCAGCTAGACATCACAGAGTATGCACCTTTATGTATATTGCCTGTCTGCCAGTCAGTGACGTAGTATGGCGTACATGGTCATTTCAGTTTTTATGACTTTGATTTGTCAGATTTGACTGATTTGAGGTTTGTGTCATGTCAGTTTGTGTGAGTGAAATAACTGAAATGTCTGAAATTGTATTAGATCATTTTCCTTTGAAACTAATTTACTTGTAATTGTTAAATCATATTTGGATTAAACAGTTTGTTTTTTAAATATTATACTAAAAATCGTTGGATTTTGCCACAATGTCTTTGTTTCGAAAACCGAAAAAGATACAGCGTCGCATGTTTTGCGCTGACGACGACGAGGACGGCGACCCGGAGCCCCCGCCGCCGCCTGTCATCAGTCACAATAAGAAGGAGAACAAGCCTCTAAAACCCACATCTCTGTTAAGTTTTGTCGACGAAGGTAAATTTAACGTTTTTGTTAATCGACCCACACGACGTGTAGCGTAAATTAGTGCTATCGCCTAGACCCAATTAGGCAATTATATGACAAAAAGAAAAAATTCAAAAATGAAGTCTTTTACTGCTACATCTCTTCAAATCTACATTTCGTAAATTTAACGCATTTTTTACAGATGATTCTTTTTTTATATGATATGGTATTGTTTGAATTTGGTCTCATAGAAAAAAAAAATGCCAATTTCAATAATTCTATACCCCCATTTCACAGAGGAAGAAACTGAAGTTTTCAAAGTGAAAAAGTCTTCACAAAGCAAGCGGCTTTCCAAACGGAGGGAAAAGGAGCGACGTCGGGTGCCAGATGGTGATAGTAATAAAATAGACAGTAATGGCTATGAGGTAACGTGTGATCCTAATTGTTGACTCGTTTATTAGCATACTAGATGTACTTCACAGGCTGCATCTTGTTTCTGATAAATAATAACAGGCATTCCCATTGGACCATGACAAGAGGTTCTTCAAAAAAATGCTAAACAATTTCTTCTTAAAAACTTGCAACTCATTGGCAACTCCCCTAGTGTTGCTTATGTTCATAGGTTGTGGAGATCATTCACCATATCTGTTGGCCTGCATGCTTGTTTGATAGGTGTAGTCTATGGAAATAATATAAAAAAAAAACATAACACAACTATAGGGTTCTGGATTCTAACACTAATAACGCAAAATTAATGAGTACTTTCTCAGCATCCCTATTCGTCGAAATTTTTAATCATAAGTATAATAATGGTAACAAGGTCTTTTAATCTATAATTATTTTTATCATATTCAATTCAAAACACTAACTTCTCCAGCAGGAAAGGAGAAATGAAAC
>DWQK01002521.1:0-13021 GCA_018231225.1 Noctuana stator | reverse complement strand
TAACATAATGCTTTATATAATGACCTTCCTCATGAATGTAGCTATCATACACAAAAAGAGTTTTTCAAATCCGACTTGTAGTTCCAGAAATTAGCGCGTTCAAACAAAAAAGCAAACTCTTCAGCTTTATAATATACTAGTATAGATAAGACGTAATAAGTCACTTACAATGAGAAACTTAAATACTAAAGGTACAAAATTATGTCCGGCTAAACAATGCCGTTAGATAAAAGACAGACGTGATTGACTTCACTTTTAAGGTCGTCAGTCATTTATCAACCCGGGACGAGTAATCGAGATTACCGCCTGTCCGCCCAGCGTACGCGCGTCGTAAATGACCCCCCAATGACGCATTTACAGTCCACAGCCATCGCTCTAATCGTTGAGCCTAAACGCTAAAGGATCTTTACGCGCCGCCATAATTTTCTTTCTAAACCTTCATTCCTCATGCCCAAACAAGACGGTGGGATGTTTAGTAAAAGTTGTCGTAACATGGGATGTTGTCGTAAAAGGAAATAGAATTGAAAGGGTAAAGGGTCAGGTAGTACACCCGTAGGTCGTATTCGTAGTCTGCAATAACTGAAAGTAATGGTTTCTGAACTGGTAAAGACTGACTTTTCCGTCTTAATACAAATAAAACCAAATAAATGTTTGTCCGTGCTCTGTCCGTCTGTGTTCTGTGCTTTCTAGGGCACGTTAAGTCGTCGTTCCCAGTTGATATCGATACACAACCGTTACCAAAGTTGGTCGGACCCCTTTGGGCGGTTTGACAACACTCCACATGGATTGGCCACTAACCCGTATCTTCACCAATACGCATTGAAGCAGCGTGGTGGAGTATGCTCCAGGCTTTCTCCGGTTGTGAGGATAGACCCGTGTCCCCATCAGTGGGATATAAAAAAGGTTTAAGGCAAATGTTAGTCAGCCTTTTACTATCTTAAAAGGGGGTGTAACGTCAGTGAAAATTTAATTTCACTACTACCCTACAATTGAATTTGCAACTGAATTATCTTACCGTGAAGTTAGTGATCTCTCTAGACAATTATACAGTACTAGTTTAATTAGTCTCACATCGTAGACAGAATGCACAGAATGCAAATTGAAACAAGAAACAACACGAAAGTTGAGTCTCTAGAAAGTACTGTCTCTAGAAATACTGAAAATTATACTTAGTTCTCCTTTCGTGAAACAAATGCGGGTCTTCGTAGTACCTAAATAGGACAATGTTATACAGCTTCATCATGTGATAAGTTTTACAAACTGCAATTTGTAAACAGCAATTGGTGGAGCTTACGAAGTTTGAAAGTTTGTAGTCGACAGTCGCCATTAATATTATTTGGACAAGTTTGAGTTTTAAGTGAAATAAATGAGTAATGTAACTGATATAATTTGAAACTGTATTATTTGTTATTCATAGTTATAATTCAAATTATATTTTAGAATAAACTCATTTTTATGTGAAGTGTATTAAGTATTATTAAATTACGCAGATAAAATAATTAAGGTCTTTTTAATCGACTTCAAAAATCGGAGGAGGTTTTCAATTCGACAACATTGAGGAAAATAGTTAAAAATATACGATGACACAGTTAATATTGACGTTACCTACATTTTCATAACAGAATATTTTAGACAAAATTATAAATATTTAAGATGCCTTTACGGTAAGTATCTGCTAAAATGAAAGCTTTCAAACTTCCGACCTTCAATAACAAAGCTTTAAACATAAAATGTAAAAGCCTGGAAAAGTTAATGATGTGTGAAATAGAAATTTTAAACAAGAACATTAAATACAATCTATTGGATCTTGAAGCCGCTGGGAAGTTTTAATGGTTTTCAAGACTTTTTCGTTACTTAACGTCGTTCACGTAGCCTTCATATTGATGTACCTGTTTAGATTTTTTTGCTGTTTCTGACGAGGAAAGCCGCAATATGGAGCAGGCGTTAAGATGTCCCGGCACTGATAGGATGGTTGTGGGTTCGAATCCCATACGCAGAGAAAATTTTGCAATTTCTTATTAACAAAACATATCAATCGCTGTGAACGATTTTTCGGAAAATATGTTATAATTTGCAGCGTCAAATATCTGAACATAAAAAACAGCAGGTCTCTCAATTAAGAACGAGATTTGAACAATTACCATACAAAACACCTTAAATGAGGCTGTACTCTACATTAACCTACATTCGGATTGTAGGGACGTTCGGATAATTGAGATTTCTTTTCTTTATCTGTTGTTGTGTTCAAATATAGAACAAGTGATTGATGAACAAACGCTTGAAAAAGTAATTTATTTTTCTAACATTTTAACTTGAGTATTGAATTCCGAATAGACATTTGATTAACTCGTTGCTTTTCTTAGGTATAGGTACATCTGGATAATTTAGTTGTCTTGCTTATTTTTTTTGTTTATTTATTCTAGACATAGATAACCATGGGTAGTAGTGACCACTTAGCAGGTGGCCTGCTTGTTCGTTTGCTACTTATTTATTTCCCCTTACTCTTTTTTTGGTTTCTTTACGTGACAGTTAGACAAAAAGTCAAATCGGGAAAATAAATATCTGAATTCATCATTTAACATCTGCAGGGAATCGAACCCAAAACACTGTGTCAAACTATTATGGTTATACCACACCGAATGTTAACTATGCAGTTCAGAAAGAATTTTGGAAAATCCTTCCTTATCGGATGCTTACGTCATACAAAGAATACATCCTCCAAGTTTCAAGTCTCTACGAACAGCGGTTTAAGTTGTGCAATGATCCGATCAGTCAGTCAGGACAAAGCAATTTATATATTTAGAAATAATCTATCTTATATATAAACTTCTCGTGTCACGGTGTGCATGTTTGAACTCCTCCGAAACGGCTCGACCGATTCTCATGAAATTTTGTGTGCATATTTGGTAGGCTTGGGCATCGGCAAACATCTATTTTTCATACCCCTAAATGTTAAGGGTGGTCAACCTTAGTTTTTTATGCTATATGCGGTACGAAGTTCGCGCATTTAGCTAGTAATTTATGTAACATATAAAACGCAATTACTTATTGAGCTTAAATTCTATCTACAAAAGTAAAAGCTAATCACTATAATCTATTTCTACATATGAATTCCTTTACCCACGAGATCATATCCCGTAATTAACAGCGAAGAGCCATCAGATAATTGGGTCCGACACAGTAGTTTCATGGACGGTAATGTATTAATGGGTTTGTAATATGTTTAACTTGCTATGGCATTTAAATTTGTCACAGTACAAACAAAATTAGCCAAAAAATAATGCAAACAGTAGTCAATTTTATCACTAAAACACTAAACAACGGGGAGGTCGGAAAAACAAGCCACTTAAATGTTAAAGACTAACAGCTTAAATGTTTTAGTAATTAACTTGATTTTATATAAGTATTCAGAGATTAAAATTTATTTATTTATCATTTATTTTTATATTTTATTCCTTTAGTTAGGACTATTATGTAGGTTACTGCATTACTTGTTATGTTCAAGTACAAACGTTTTTGAGAGTCATAGGATTTTGAGTAAAAAAATTATTCATCACAGATTACACAATATTTTTGAGTAGGTAACGATTTTTTTTTCAGTTTTAATTTTGGTTTGGTTGTTTTACTTTTAAACGTATAAAATGTTACATATACATATTACACGTGCGACGGTATTCACGTGTTTGGCAACCTAACAACAACATACTAGTGGTTGAAACGATCACAACGCGGCTCGAGTTGTTTAAAGTGAACGAACCTATCATGTTTCCTATAATAGAAATCCAATTACTAACCTAATCAAAGCATCGAACTCCGCCACAAAGTTTGATTATTAGGGATGCATGAACTGAGTGTTTAATATTGTAGAAGCTAGTTAAATAATATTATCTTAACTAAATTATATCGACTTGCCGGTGGAAAATTTTACTCTAGTATCGTTAAGTTATAGGGTTACAAACGTCATCTATACACATATTATTATATAAATCATAATGGTATATTGAGCACAGTAAAATTGAGCATCTAGACTGAGCAAAAAAGAATAAACATAATATATTGTAGAAAAAAAAATCAGGAAGTTAAGTCAAAAAATTGATCAATTTGTTTACTATAGGTTTAACTTTGTCACGAATCTCAGGATCTGTGACCCTCCATACACTCCAAAGACGCACGTAACATATTGATAGAACTTGACAAGGCAAAGATTGTTCCTAAACTTTTCTCGTCACGCCTGCATGCAATCCTTTACTCCGCGTGCTAAAGAACAAATCCGACAGGCTTCACTCCTCCATTTCTTTGATTGATTATTTATTTTACGTAACCCCCAAAACAAAATGAAAATAGTCTAAAGGTAAATGGAAGTTGTAATAAAATGTAGTCCTAGAGATTCTATCAGCATTATTAAGGTTTATTTTCGAATCCAGACTATCTATTACCACTACTAGACTTAAACCAGAAATATCAAATATGAGAAGAGTTTAGGCCGTAGTCCATCACGCTAGGCGGTGCTAGTGCGGGTTGAAGAACTTCACAGGTTTTGTCACGATGTTTTCCTTCACCGTTGCAGCTAATTATATTTAATTGCTTAAATCGAACATAACTTAGAAAAGTCATTGGTGCGTGCCGTTGGCATTTGCCCTTCTCTTGAAATGTCCTCTTCAATAAGAGTTCACTAACTCTTAATCACTGATTTATTATCGCTGTTTAACAACTTAGTTATCGGGTGGTTGTACTTCTTCGGCCACATTGTACAAGTTCTAACGCATTACCTACCAAAGTCTCAGTCGAAAATTGTTTTTAAACAATGACTCTTCTTTCCAGCTTCCGTGGCTCGTATCACCAAGTTCCTTGGCAGTACCGGAACTCCCCTGGTCACAACTGGCGGCTTCACCTTCGACTTCGTGAAGCCGAAGCAGACCTGCCATGACGAATTCTATATGATGGTCAGGGCTGGACCCCTGGGCTTCAAAGATATGGCCTACTTCATCATTGACGTCATGAGACAGTAAGTAGTTATAATATTTATTTGATCAGCCAGAACGGTCTATGTTAGATCTCTCGGCTTAAAGAACTTGCCCTGCTTTATTATTGATATCTTGAGGTAAGTAAGTGGTTATTCCGGGCCTAGTTACTCATGGGCCTAGTACGAGTTATGACGGTTTCGAAAAACAAGATCAAATAAACTTTCGTGTCATACATTTCGTGTTATACGCAACCTAGTACTAACAAAAGTCTCATTTGAATAAGAAAATGAGCAATGAAAACGTTTTAGTTTAACTTTCTGTCACATTCGCAACGATTCACACTCACAGCCCCACACTAGGATTCCCTGTGTCGTGGATGCCATGGACACATACAAACACAAATACAAACACCCAGACTGGTAACAGAAATCTAAATTCATCATTTAAATTTCTGCCCCGCCGGGAATCGGTACGTCACTAGTTGAAGCATGGACATAATCGAATGAATTGAACTAGTCATTATTATTCTTCATTCATTACATTTAGTTTTTCGTTACAATTACAATAACTCGCACTAGGGGCTCTGAACTCCTGACATTTAAGGCCAATTGTGGCAGTTTGGCAACTTTCCAAAAGCTGACAGGAGGTAAGGAAGTATTTTTGAATTATTTATTTTCGTCAAAGAAGGATAAGGGTGCAGGTGTTCGAAAGGATCTGACGTCGTGTCGTGAGGAGCGCCTTGAAAATATCCTGACTCTCGCTCCATAATAGGCTACTTATAACTTCAAGAAGGTAATAATTTATATTGTTAGGAGCAATGTATTATTTTTTATTGCTTGAGTTTTTATTTATGGCGAGTGCTTCTATAAATTACTAAGGAAAGGAAAGGACTTAATAAAAAATTTTGGTGGTGGTAATCGTTAACACTTGTTCAGTTGTATCATAATCTTTCTTATCTGCCAGTTTTCAAAAGGCAAATGAACACCACAATTGGTTTTGTACTAACTGTCAAATCTATTGTCGAATTTCTGAAAGTTTATAATTTCCTTCATACTCGTAATACGTATCTACCGGGTGTAATCGTTAAGTGTGCATAGGCGATTATTCCGTAACTATTACAGATATAAAAAAACTTTAAACTGATATCGAAAGTACTTTACCTAATGTATAGAATGACAGTAATTATTTTTAAAAATAAAACGAGTGTTTCCAAAAAATTTACATTAAACACTCCCATGCATTTAGTATGAGATACTTAGTAGAAAGGTTTTAGTTTCCTTATTTTAAGTGGAATACTGCATTTACCCTTATCATTCATGAGGAAGGTTACTCTTAACGCGTGGCACAGCTAGTAATATTCAAAATCAAGGAATTTGGAATGGTCCAGATTTTCTAAACATGCTTCAGGATTGTGTGCGGTTGTGGCTTTGTATATTTATTTATCCGCGTAGATCAAACGCTTGCTGCCAATATTGTAAATATTCAAGGCACGAGTGTTATGTAATATTCTCGTTGAGAACAAGGTAAGTGATAGTTTACATTGCGCGCAATGTAAAGTCCCTGTTTCCACGTGGTGTTTGGTGCTTTTATAGCATAGGTATGTATATTAAACTATTTTAATTATCTTTAAGAGAAAATAGTATTCTATTTATAGTTGGATATGGACTTCTAAAGGATAAGAACGGTTTCCAGATAGATGAGTCGAATGGATAGTTGTATGTACATTTGTTCTGTGCTAATAGCGTTGGATTGTATATTAAATTATTTTTAGTTTTCTTTATCTTTACTCTGTTTATAGAGAAATATGCTCATTTAAATGGGCAAGGTTAGATAGTGTTAGGTAGCAAATCCAATCCAACATTTTTATATTACTGTTGATTATATATTTTATGAGAACCATCACACGTCAAGTCATTCATAAAATTTCATACATTCGAAAAGAGACTGCGTTTAGAAATACCTATTAATAGATATGTCGGCGGATATTCGTATAGATAGAGTGTTTAAGTTTGAACCTGTATATTCTGTAGTGAATTAGAGAAAACTTCCAAACACAAAAACTCTGCGGATATGTCGCCGTAACATACAGAAGTAGATAACTGGACGCCAGTGTACTGTTACGTCAACGACTGTTGGCTAGGTTCTCTTGGTGCTTTCGACAGTCTGAGACCCACATACAATAATTATAGTCACACGAATGCCTCCCATTAAAAAAAAACTACAAAATCACTTTTCATAATATTATGCCATAAACTTCAAAATCGTATGACTGTTTATCAATTTTTAAAGTGAAATAAATTAATATTGAAACATTCCAAATTAGATCAAGTTATAGTCAGCAGCAAAATACCTACGCCCTACATAATTTAAGTGGTATTAGAGTACATTACTGTTCAAACGTTCATTAACTTTAATATCGCTTTAGGATCAAAACGAGTTCAATGAACCCAATTACCAGGTTAGAGATTAAGCATTTAATCTCATCTTGGCATAATTGCAAAAGCTATATGCTTATTTAATTGAATACAATTAAAATCTCAGAATGTACGCACAGTAGATATTAAGGATAAACCTTATTTAGACTAAACTAATTCCTGTAGTCATTTTAAGACTTCACTGGGCCTTTTGTTGCGCGACAAGATTAAAATGTACTTAGTTGTATCTTAAGTATTGCTTATTTTCTTATCTACTTAAGTGGTGTTATCTTAGATTTATATTTCTTAACGGTTCTTAAACTTTTTTTTATTTTGCATATGAATGTTACATACCTACTGTGTAAACGCGCAAGTCTTTTGATTAAATATTATTTTAAAACCGTAGGTATACTCATATGAGTATATATATATATATCGTAATATATCATACTAATATATGTAATCCATACTAATATAAATGGGAAAGTAGTTCTGTCTGTCTGTATCTGTGACGTCATCACGGCCAAATCGCTGAAACATTATAATGAAATTTCATACAGAGGTATTTAAGGGTCTTGGAATGAACATAGGCTACTTTTTTCTCCCATTTTTTTCATTTCTCTAGGATTTTCTTATTTTTTATTTCTCTTTAGATCCGATTTTGAAGTCCATGCGGATGAAGTCGCGGGCAAAGGCGTGTATATACACTAAAGATTATTTGTAGCTCGACCGACACGGAAAAGCAATTATCTGTTTGCAATAAAACTGTGAAACTTAAAAACCCTCATTTTTTAATTTAGTCGCATCAGAAGCGATTGGCGATAAATGAACTTAAACATAAAATTTTTGTAATTCGATTAACGATAGTATTTATTATATTCGTTGAATATATTAGGTACATTAAATTAAACCACAAGATAATTCAACATATTATTATATTCAGTATATTTAAAATTACAATTAATTTGCGTACTTAATAGTATATTTATATATTTTTTATAAAGTTAAATAACACCTCATTTAAATATAATTTTATGATTATTTGTTTATTTGAAATATTACAACTTAAGGCTAACTTCACAGCTAATTCTATTCTAATGGGCACAAAAAGTTTACTTAAAAACCAGTACTTAAATAGAAGTTAGGTAAGTCTCTAAATGAACATTCCTACATAATATAATATTTTGAAGCTTAGAACATATTTAATAATTTCAAACCGCCCTGAACCTTGGCTAAGGCCGCCCCGGGAAGTTTTATTCAGAACATTGTCATCCGGTCTAAGGCGGTTATTAAATCTATATTATTTTCGTTTCTAGCATCTTGTTGGTAATAGAACAAGGCACTCAACGGAGTAGGTACGTCGATGATTTTTCCGCAGAGTCCGGTTAACTTCATTTTAATCGAGTGCTAACTTTTTCTAAGTTTTTACTCTATATGCAAAACGCTATATACAACATCGTTTAGTTAAGTATATTTTCATTAGCATTAGTTCTGATATAACGTTTGGAAGCGTCGTGCAACTGAGTGTAGGTATTTAAAAAGATTGATGGTTACCTACTATTCCATTAACAAGAAAATTACTTTCGTAAGCCTATTATTATTTCATTAATATGTTTTCATTTCACCCCGTTGTTCAATTGTTATTTTCTTTGTAAGTTTTACTTGGCGGGAGCATACTTCTAATAAATATTTATTTTGTACAAAAACAAACTGAATCGTTTAATTTAGGGTAGCTACCTACTTTCGTGCCACAAACGGTTTTGTACTCAGGCGATAACAATGATTTTCATTACGGCATCTTCTTAATTATTGTGGTAATAATAAACTTTTTATTACAATAAAAAAGTATTTGAAAAACCAAACCAACTGATGTAGGTACTAAAAGTAACATTAATATTAATTTATGTTATGAATTGAAAAATAAAGAAAAGAAATACAAGCCCCAAAAGTTGTAAGCAAGACTCATTTGAATATAAAATTATAGAAACGGAATAGTCCTAGTACATGCTATTCGGAGGGTCCTGGGTTCGATTCCCGGCGGGGTAGAAATTTAAAACGATGAATTTAGATTTCTGTTCCCGGTCTGAGTGTTTGTTTAATTGTTTATGGCACCCACGACATAGACAATCCTAGTATTGGGCTGTGAGTCTGAACCGTTATAAATCTACCTATAGGTACCTAAATAATAAATTAAATAGATATTTAATACACGATATAATAATAATAATATATTTTATTATTTTTATATAATTTTTTTTTCTTTCCCAAGATCAACATTTGCCGGAATCCTAAAAGCAATTCGTTCCTTATCTATGTATATGCACAAAGCCAACAAATTTGGCCTTTCCATTCAGCGCACGCAGTGTTAAGAAACGGGAAATTAAAAGAATCCCTTGTAATGAAGGAAGACTTAAATGAAATTCTTTGGAGGGTGAACAAATGGCGAGAGGTGTTGAATTCATTTTGTGACCAAGTAATTAATATTGTCGGTAAAGATTACCTTTAATTAATTAGTGCTAATCGTGCTTTACTTGAAATTTTTTTACTCCAACAATCTTAATTTGGATCCCTTTTTAAGCATCTTAAAGTTCACGTGGTACAGAGTTTTGTATACAATAATGTGTTACAAATACTCTTTGTTGCATCACTTTCGCTAATAGATGGCGCTACACGTCACTGAAATGATTTTAATCAACTCTTGTCGAAGGCGCACGTCTTATATATTTGCATAAGAGTTTAATTTTGAACAAGGGTTGAACACTAACCTATAATTGAATCGACTCAGGTAAGAAATAAGATCGTCAGGTAAATAGGTAAGAGGTAAGAGATTGGATTGAAATAAAATATAATCCAACATTTCCCGAGTTTTTACTTGTTTATATTCTTTATATTAGTCGTGTAGTTAATTTGCCTTAAAACCTACAACATAAACAGAAATCTAAATTCATAATTTATTTTTTGTCCTACTGGGAATCGAACCCAGGGTCCTTCAAATAGCGGACCGGGATGGTAAAAATTATTGTAAAATTCTATTTAGAAACAAACTATATTACTTACCGTACAATTACAGGAATAAGTTCTAAGTATATTTCTCAAAACATTTAGTCCCCTTAAGTCTACGACGGTTACGTTAAAATAATATTCTTGTCCAAATAATACCTACTGGATTCCCAAGGAAATTCCTTGTCGGAATTTTCCCGGATTACAATCTCGAATTATTTCCGGGCGCTAACAGATTTCACGGGACAACGGACAGGTGTTCCTTTTCTGTTTCAGTAGAAAAATAAGAAGCTTGACGGCGAGTTTGGTGTTAGGAACTTTTATTGGCCTAGTTTGTCTATTTTGTTGGCAGTGGACAGGGGATCTTTATAAGCTTTTAAAAGATGATACCACCACTTCCGTTTTAGTGCAAATTAATCTTTATTATGTTCTGATAAGTCCTAGATAAATTGATAAGCTGAAAAGATATGTTTAATCCAAACACACTGGATACATTAAACTTCTCATTACATACAAAAAAAAACTTTAACTCGAGGCAATCAGACGGTCTCACATAGAAGTTCTATAGGTTTACGAGAGCGTCCTTGGATTGCATTCACTCGCTATGATACTTTTATCAACTAGACTAGGTTACTCTAATGTTCATTCGACTATCTATCGAATATTATCGTGGTAATACTGGGTAATTAATGCACGTTTTATGCACAGTTTGGCTTGGCACTAACACAATGTATTTCCACGCCATCTAGTTACGACTGGAGACAACTGCTGCTCATCAACGAACCCGACGGGCAGCTTGATGTCGCCGGAAAATCAACATGCCACCTCATGATGAAGACTTTTGCTAATTTTCTGAAAATAGAAGACATTATTTACACTCCGTGGGACACCACCTCGGATGGCGGTCTAAACTACACAGAAAATTTGAAGTTCTACCTCGGATATAAGTACACAAGTAAGTGATTAGATTAAGTTGTATTCATTAGAAGGTAAGGCTACTTTTACAATAATTTTCTTTTGAAGTAAATTTTACTGAAACGTGTGCATTATTTGAAAATAAAATTGTTGTTTATTGCCATCTATGTACAGTATATTGAACCAATAACTGGTACTGTATAATTAAGTCGTATTCATTCTGCTATTCGCCGCTAGATGTCACAAAACTCAGTAACAACTAATAACCTGTTACTTCTACCCGATCATAGATGTCGCGATCATCGGTACTACGGACATTATTGAACAGTCATTATTTTTTGAACCCTACAGATATAAATGGAATCGGGCTGTAATAATTTACGAAACCCCTGCATACGAATCGTTCCTGGGCGCGAAAGGTGGTTTTCTGTTGGCCAGCACGATACATGAGCATATGTTAATAGAGGGCGTTACTGTGTTTGGAAGAGAAATCCAAACACAACAGACTTACGAAGAAATGCTCAGAATAAACGTTGGCACGGAATATTCTAGTGAGTTTCGTTTTTGGGTGTTACGGGATTTTGAGATTGCTTCATAAAAATAATTACTTAGTCTAATTCTTGCGTGCTTAGAAAAATAATTAAACGCAGCTCGCTAAAATTGAGGTACTTTGGGTATTTTGCACGCTTTTAAAATAAAAAATAATGGTCTTTATTTAAAATTTGATGGACCTCAAAGGAAACGGCCTTGTTAATTTAATATGAAGCAAGATTAACACTTTTGACTTTAAAAATAAAATGTCGACCGAGGTCAATCGAATTTTGGGTAAATCGAGACATTACCAAAACACGTTTTTATTTTGATGCACATTTTGAAGGAGCCTTGAGTTATTTTTAGCGTTTAATTGCAATGACCTTGAAGGTTTTGGTCACATTACACAATTACGTTTATAACCTACCTTTTAACCACACATATAATTAAGATTATGCATAATTATATACTTGAAGAGGTATCATTCAATTTATTATAAAATTGTGAGCAATTTTCCACGTTAATTTTTTCATTGTAATTCAATCAAATTAAAGTTTTAACTGCGCTAGAAATAAATAAACACAGTGCTGATGTAACAAAGAGATTTGAGATAAAATGTTACAAAGTGATTTGGGAAAAAGGCTATAGGTACATAATAAATTTTTATGCTTTCAAATAACTTATCCAGCTAATCTAAAAGCGTTATTAGGAACATCTGGTTTATTTTTTCTTCCCTGTTATCTTTCAAAATATACTGTTCAATTTTGAGCAAGAACTGAGTAATCTTTGTGAGTCTACTGCTTTTTTGTCAATACAATTAATTTATGTTATATCTTCTTCTAATATATAATTCTCGTGTCAGTGTCTGTTGCTAGCTCCTTCGTAACAGCTTGACCGATTCTCATGAAATATTGTGTGTATATGAAGTAGACCTGAGAATAGGATGTAGTCTATTTATTCTTCATATCCCTAAGTGATAATGTAATAAGGTTGGTGTATACCAAAACAATTTTATTTTAATTTTTTCGATTAATTTTTAATTTAATTTTTTTTTGTATTTTTTTAAGATTTTACATGTAAAAATACTTATGACTCTAAATATTTACTTTCCTACCAACCCTCAACATGTACCTATAGTTATGTCAGAACAACTGCTAGTAATATAGTATATAAACCTTTGGATATAAATAAATGCTC
>DWQK01002520.1:0-13026 GCA_018231225.1 Noctuana stator | reverse complement strand
GGAGTTCAGACGTGTTTCCGATCTACGCGGGTGAAACCGCGTGGCACAGCTAGTTTATTATAAACTGACATATACCTATGTGAGATAAATGTAGTGAGTCAACGAATTAAACCTCCCCTTGAGTTATTCTCGTGAACCGTTGCGTGGTTGCCATCCTTAAAAAAAAAATTCAGCCAATCAAATATGTTTAAATACAACAAAATTTCGTAACTTCTGCCCCTAGAGTACTTTATATATACAGCTGCCCTTCTCAGAACCGTACATAGCCTCAATTGAGGTTATAATATTTAACAAGAAGTGTTTATATTCAAATTTCTACTGAATACGTAATTTTCAATGTTATTCATTCAAGCCGGACAAATTAATAGCTATCAGACTTGCTTTATGAATATTTTAAGAGTCCCTTTTCATCAACATTCAGTATTATCATAGATACCTACTTGTAAATAGATTAATATTAAATATATTAATGCAGTTAGAAATAATCTAGCTTTGCTGTTACCTGTCATACCATAGGTATTACAGTTAGTTAACAGCAAATAATATATAATATATAAAGACGCTTGAAAATGTAGGTATTTATAGTTTAGTGAAACATGTTTTCATCTTATTTTTAAATCGAAAAGTGTAACGAAAATTAAAGCATTCCACTATAGCAAAAAAAAAAAATATATTCGTAAAAAGTATCCATAGCCATTATTAAATAGGTTCTTAATATTTGTTACTCTAATTAACATGCAAAATAAACATTCTTTTCAAGTAAAATATAAATAATTAACGAGAATGGTTACTTTAATATCTACCTATAGATAGATAATACTCAACAAAATACTCAATCAACGTTAGAAAAATAATCCAATACAGATATTAAAATTTACTTTTTTATGTACATATTAGGTACTTGCTTATAATTTTTGTTTTTACTTACCTACCACACCAACTTAAACAAAATTGTTCAGCACACACAAAAAAAGAATAATTCGTACCTTTTGCCGTACAATTGATAATAAATTGTTAAGGGCCGCTGTTGTGGCGATAAGGCAACATAGATTTCGATTGACATAATGGTTGGGTCCTAAAAAATGGGCTGCTCCAGATTCTTAGCGGAATTCTACGGGCATTTTAGTAAGTACCTACCTACACAAGTATAATATGTTAGTAATTCACAAGTTTAATACAACTTATAAGTGGTGTTCCTGACAGAAATTTCTATTAGAGATAACCATTATAAAGATTCACTTAAAACATAGGTAGGTATCTCTTCTTCTGCATATTGTTGTAGGTATAGCTATGCTATTTTTAATTTTTCGGAGGCAAATCTGGTTAACACCCCCTTGAAGTCCAGTTGCAGTTCTTATAAACATTTAAACCCATGTAACATACCAACCAAACCTCACGCACTGCTACAAAAGAAACAAAATTTCTCAATAAGGCACCCCATCTACCTGTCAATGTACCTACATAATAATAGTTACCTATTCACATAAAATATACGGTGGATTCCATTCAAAATTATGTTCTACAGCTATTAATCGTCCACGGAAAACAGGCGAGTGCTCAAACCTCTATACAGCGTACCATAATGAACTGAAATTACTTTCAAGTAGGGTAACAGGGGCTTATAAAAATGTTTTACGTAAATTTTTTCCTAACACTCCTATTAATTCACGTTCATTGCTAAAGCTGAAACAGCGGCTGTGTATCAGATATACCTATATATCAATCCACATTATTATGTGTATCGATTCAAACTTAGATCCGCATGAATGAACGTATGTATAATAATTAAAGAGGTTGTAAACTTAATATTTGGGTGTAAAATCTTTATGTATTATTTGTAGAATAAGGCTACAAATCTATACTTAAACTTGTTATAGTTATAGGGTAAGACCTACCTACCAATATGGTAGGTACCTACACAATTACACAAGGTAGAAAGAAATTATATGTATTCCTACCTATTTCAAACATTTCTAATACCACATTGCAAATTGCAGTTACTCTCAATAAATTTATGAATGTATGTTTGAATTCAACTCAAAATTTAGAACATCGAATAGCAATCACGAAACCGCAATTCACTCAGAAGGAACACCTAATAGATTCCAAGCATACCTAATCTATGAATATTTTATTAGGGACGTCCGCGGTAAGAGAATTATCATACTCGCTGATTTTTATTCGAGGGACGATCCTAGGAAGGAAGGAGAACAGCACTCGTAGAAAATCGTAAAAAGTCTCGGCTTTCGTTCACACTAAAGAAACGAACAGTATCAACTTTAAAAAAGAGTCCCTCGCGAGAAACCTAATATTTTTTATTTCCTGCGTGTTTGGAAGCTGCCCATATTACGTTATTTATATCATGACTTATACTTATTTTTATTACTCCTAGTAAGTAATCAGGCAGGTGAGTTAGTTACGGTAGGTGGGCCACTAGATATTAAGTGGTCACCACAGGTTATGGACATGAGCAAAACCAGAGGAGTCGCCAATGCATACCACGTTTTGAAGAGCCCTTTTAACGCCGTGTTTGAAGAACCTAATGTCAAAGTCCGCTGGGAATGCATCTGCAGGAAAATTATTCCATAACTTAGACGTGCACGGAAAGAATGATCGTTTAAATTCGTGCTTTCTCGTGGACTTGATATAGGTAATATAGATATGTAGGTACCGGTTCGTAAATAAAATAAGTCACTAGTGTACCTCGATTTAAGGGCATTACATTAAACTAAACTAGGTACTTACTATGAGACGAAACCTTGTGATATTTTTAAGGGTTCGTTATTTAGCATCGTTCAAATCGGGTCAGATTCATTTTAATGACTTCATCAAACACCTACAATTCGATACACGTTTTACGCTTAAAAACCCTCGTTCGGAGTGTATACCTAGGTCGTAAATTGGCCATTGCATTGAACGTAAAGCTAGCTGTTTTATGACACTTGACTCATTTACTACCTAGCAATATGTTCCGCAAAGCTTTAACCATAAACCACTTGAGTATAGCATCGTAAGAGAATCATTAAAGTAACTAATCTTAAATTAAAATTCTCGTTTAAAGTTTAAGTTGAACTCTAAATGAAAAATCTAATCAACAATAGATAAGGATGGTGCACTATGACCTACGGCTTCCGAAAAGACTGTCTTCTCAATCTATAACTATAGGTATATCTACTAATACGTAAAGCTGAAGAGTTTGTTTGATCGCGATAATCTCTGGAACTACAAGTCTTGATAGCTACATTCATGAGAAAGGTTATAGGCTATCAAACATTACTTACGTAATCAATTCTTAACGCGGGTGAAACCGCAGGACACAGCCTAGTAATAGAATATAAAAGTACTTAAAATACTTTTCTCATATTATTATAAAATATGCGAGTAAATCATTAGTGCATAAACCATTCGATGAAAACACAATGGCAACACTCATAAAATTATTCGCTACAACGATTACAATCAATGTAAAGGGAGGAGTTTTTTTTTCTGGAATCTGTATTGCACCGATATCACCGATATCAGCCGATTGCACGAAAATGTACTAGGAAGAAATAAAAGGTTGAAAAAGTTCAATCCAAAGTAACCTGAAATTTTTAGGACTCAAACGCCGCGAACGAAGTAAAAATCCCTCAAATTCCAATCGGTGTTATGTATTGCATTGAAAGTCATACAAATACATACCTACGTAGGTAGGTAGGTACCCGGATTGCTGACTGGAAACGTGAAATAAAAAATCTATCTCCAAAAACCGAAGAAAATGCTCCGCCTGCAGATTTTTTCCGCTTAAAAACATTTTTAAGTCACGTGAGAGTTTATTTAGTTCAAAACGCGTAGAGGTTTAACAAAAAATCAAAAAACGGACTGCAAATGCAAAGAAAACAGAGTGAATAGGTACTCGTAAAATATATTTCACTAAAATTTAATGTTTGAATTTCAAAATATTTATTAACTTTCTTTATGGGTTTAGAAACTATAACTGGGTACCTTAGTACCTTATTAGGCACTTACCTACTGAATTTGTTAGTTTTTGATCGTTATATATAAAAACCTTCATAAAAGACAAACTCAGTAGAAAAGTAGGTTGCTCCCAATTAAAGCAAAATTGAACTACAAACAAATAGAGAAAAACAATAAACTTGTAAGAGTTCTTCCCCGATTATTTTAACCCATTATTAAATTTAGAAATGAATAATAGATTCAATATCTATCTATGTATTTATATAATTAATTGTTAAAGAAATTGGAACGTAAGGTAATTGGAACCCGAGTCCCTAATTAGTGGATCGACTTTTAGTTCGAATTCTAGTTTTCGCATGAGATACGTAGTAACTAGGTATATACGGGTACCTCATAAACAATTTCTTTTAACAAAATATTTTCTCTATATACAATGTACCTATATAGAGAATATAAGTAACTAATATTATAAATGTTGGTCATTATAATACCTCCTCGTAGTTCAAAGACCTAAATAAGCAGTACAAGGTATTATATAGAAGGGCAGTTTTCCGCCACTTGTAGAGAAAGTTATCGTGGAAATCAGGTAACTTTTCTCATTTACTAATTTCCCAAGTTGAGCCTCCGTTGCGAAATAGTCCGCCTGATAGGATTAAGAATGAAATAGAACGGCATGTCGGGTAAATTGTGTCAAAATTTTTGCAACACGGGGCAAATTTCTTAAATTTTTGGTTTATGAACTTTTGGCGTTGCCGTACTAATGAACTCTTAGAAAATCTAACTATAATATAAAAAAGCTAAAATACCTACTATGTATAAAACTAAAATACTACTAAAAAAACAATGATAAAGTGCCGCCTGGAGTCCAGATAAATAAATAATATAGTACATAGTCCGTCTTCTGTTCCAATGTTTATATTATAATAAAAAATATACTTAAGAAAAAAAAGAAAATCCTAACAAATTATTATAAGCTCTACATAAAACAATGAAGAAATTTTGCTATCATAAATCGAACAAGAGACTTCCAACACCCGCGGGGATGTTGACCTAATTGGTATCAATTTATCTGAACAAATAGGGTTTGAGGATAATTAGATAGTCCACGTATATTAGACGTGTTGTTGGAGGAATTAAAAATAAATAATAATGTATCATGTTACTTAAACGAAGCAAGCCTTCCAAACTGTTACATTACTATAAGGTATCTGCTTACATAGTTATTGAAAATCAAAATAATTAATAATGCGACATCGTGGACATAAGCACATTCGTGATTTCGATTTTTAGTTCCGACTACGCCCACTGATCTGTTCAAAATTCCATTTCTTACATATAACTATTACTTTACGAATGCGTGTTACGGATTTCTCAATAGTTACCCCTTGAAGTGAGACTTACAGAGAAGGATGATTGGAAAAGATGGACGATCTAATTTTGGAGGAAATGAGACACATTATAACTACTTAACTTTTAATTGCATCCAACAAGTTATTCTTAAGCGGATCCTTAAAACTCAATCTTAACTAAATCATAATGGCTAACATATTTTATATATCTTTTTTCATTCGCATGTCAGATACAAAAATATGTATTCTTATAACAACTGAAAATGCACACTTCCAAATGTGAGTGACCAAGTGTAAACCGAATTATGCTCTGCATCCAATAGTCCATAATTTCGTGAACTAAAATATCTTATAATATAAACTATTCACAAGCCAAAGACGTCCTTGGCTTTCGATATAAAGCCACATTTAAATATCGCAGTCTGCACTGTCGTCTGGAACAATCGAGAAACAAAATCATTAGAAAGAAAGATAATACAATTTTCAAGCACCAATCCACTCGCTGAACTGATTTGCAGTTGGGATATAATATTATCAGTCACGCTAAGGATTAAAAGTTTCAAAGGCCACGAATTTTAATACATCATACATACAATACTAATCAGCAATTCAGAGAAGAACGGTGCTTATAGTAATGCAATAGGACGCGCCCGGCCCGCGTCTGCTATTGCAATAATTGTCGCAATTGTCTGTAACAGGCATCTAAATTATTGAATTTGTACATTTCCGATGATGTATCTGTATCATGTTAGGTAACCTTCTACATAAATGATAAGCGTATGGTTATTTATAATAAATAAATAATCCCTAAATATAGTGTTAATAAACATTTGTGTAAATACTTGTTTAAAATAAGTTAAAATACACAAAAAATATGTGTATTTAAATTATTTTTTTGAACACAAGTAATTTTTCATGTTATTGAAATGGATTCCTTTAGTTCTCAGGTGCGATACTAAAGCAACAAAAGACAGACAATATTACATACCATTTCATTAAGTATCACTTTTCCAAAGCTTGATAGTCTTATCATTTTCAAGCGCAGCTGACGCGATGATGTTCTCAGTCGGGTGGCAGGCAGTGCAAAGCACTGTATCTGTGTGACCAGTCAACCGTTGTACAATCTCCTTTGATTGAAGGTTCCATATGTATACTAGATTGTCCTCTGAGCCTGATACGATCCACTGTAAAATAATTTTGTATTTAACATTTTAAGTCCACCAATCTGCATTGGAGCAGAGTGGTGGATATGCTCGAGGCCTTCCCTGGTTGTGGGGAGAGACCCTTGCCCAGCAGTGGGACATAAAAAGGGTAAAAGGCAGGCAAACTAAGAATTCGGGCAGACAATTTCAACATATAAGCCGACATAGAATTGAATTTATTTATATGATTAAACTATATTTACACTCTACAATTATATAAAATGAACTCAAAGTAACAATCAACTCACTTTTCCACCTGTGACACTAAAATTGGCAAATATGCAATACTTTTCATTTTTATGTCCAGTGTACGTTTTAAGGCACTTTCCTCTGCTGTAGTCCCATAGTTTGAGCGTGTTGTCCAATGTCGCCGCTAAGATATATTTGCCGTTAGGAGAAAACTTCACGAAGGATACTGGTGGATTGTCATCATCTATTAGTGTTTTTAAGCACTGTCCTGAAGCTGTATCCCAAATTCGACTAAAAAAATAAATAAACTCATAAAATATGCATCACTGCATTGTAGTGCTTTATAAAAATAATTGGTGCTTCTTTGTATAGTATTTTTGGATAAATTGTATTTATGGATGTTGCTTACCATAATCCATCATAGCTTGAAGAAACAATTAAACTGCCATCTCTGTTAAAATGCACTGCTGACACTGGATCTGAATGCGCTGGTAAAGTTTTTAAACATTTTCCTGAAACACACACAATAAGATTTTATTGTTTACTAATAACTAACCACACAGTTAATATTAATAACATTTATGAAGTAGGTACAATGTAGCTTAAGCAATGAAGATAAATACTTTTTAATTTATTTATTACTCTTATACATATATTTTAAATAATAAATAATTACCTGTTCTGACATCCCATATCCTAACACTCTCATCAAAGCTGCCAGACACAATAAGATTGCTTTGTGGGTTAAAATTACAACAGAAAACATAATTACTGTGACCCTTAAGCGTTTTTAAGCATTTGCCAGAACTAAGCTCCCAAACCTGTAAAGAGAACAGATATATAATTTAAAATACAAAACAAAAGTCTTTAAAACATAAAAAAATATCAATGTAATCTAAAAAAAGTTTAAAAATAAAGTTTGATTTAATGCTTTCTTAATTTTAATTATATTACATTACGGCAAAGTAAAGTGAAATTGTTGATCCCATGTAGTTATTATAAAAAAAAATTATATATCAGATTAGGAAACGAATTATTTTTAGTTATAAAAAGATAGAAAGTAGGTTATCAATTTTAAGATTTAGTTACAACTTTTGCTTATCAGTCAACTTAAATAACAAACATTGTTATCAAGATAGCTTACTTCACATATAAATATTAAGAACAAGATAAGAAGGTCAATCACTGTGGGAAACGGTTTGGAGCCTGACTGCACAAGAATGTTGTCTTCTTGAGGTTTCTCTGCATATTATATTTTCTAATCTTAGCTAAGTAGTTGGAATGTAAAAATAATATAGGAACTGACACATGAAAATTTAAAGTTGTGTAATTAAGATAAATATGATTGTGAACTATATATAAAGATATAGAATGGTACATGTTGATAGCTTATATGTACATCTGCCACTACTCTCGCATGATATAGGTATAATTTCAAAATTTTACTTAGACAATAAAACAATACGTAATGTATGAAGTCAATAAAATAGTGATATATTTTTTGTTAGTAAAAAAACCACTAGGACTTTTTTCACTTATGCAATGAAATCATAATATGGTTAGTCAAGCTTACTTGGCAAAAACTTTGTAACCAAGCACAGAACATGTACACAAGTACTGGTGACCTTGAATAGTGTGTCCATATTTAATGTAGTTTTTTGTAACATAAAATGTGTATGAAAATAGTATAATGATTGGAAGTGAACCAATTGTGTTTTGATATAGGAAAATGATTTTGGTATATTAAAGTTAACATAACATACAGCATTCAGTGTTAAATTAAATCTACAATGTAGTGGCAATTTTCTAAATGTTATTTTTAGGTAGTTAGGATAATTTGCAGATTAATAAAGTAAATATTTTTCCAAACCCAATAAACCTTCAATCAACTTTAGAATGCAAAATAGAAATACATGCAATCATACTTCGTCAATGACATTTCTTTGTTTAAAATATATTTTGTACATCTAATTAAGAATCAGACTATGGCTGTATAATAATTTCTATAGCCTTTAACCTTCATTATAAATTTAGGTCAGACATACCTTTAAAGTCTTGTCATCACTAGCACTGACTATCAGCCTGCTGTCCGATGACCAGGCCACATCGCTGATGCCCATTTTATGTCCCGAAATAGTCTTCTCAAATTTGCCATCATATGCACCCCACACTTTAATAAGTTTATCAGCAGCTGAAAGTAAAAATGTATACAATATTAGTTGAAAGAAATAAACATTGGGAACTGTTAATAATATATTACGTCTGAAAGCGATGCTACGTTAACTTTAGTTCAAATACTCAACAACATTCAGTCTTGAATAAATAGAAGAAAAGGTCGTGCATTCCTTCATGGTATTAAGATATAAATAAACCAGGTGTTAGTGTTACCTGATAAATGATTTTGGTAAAGAATGTTTTAACAGAGATTCAAATATAAATATTCCACTCTATTTTTAATTAGTGACACACATATTTGTTAAGGTCAAAGCATCCTATGAACTTTTGAAAAGCACTTCCTAATCTACGACAGTAAACGAGATTATTACCTGCAAAATGCAATTCAACTAGTTTCATATGGCATATAAGGAAAATGCATTAATTAATTATAAAAAAAGAAATGGCTCAATGAGTAGATACAAATTTAAAAATGTGAATTAGTATTAATTACCTATATATAAGTAGTTTTAACACTGAATAACTCAAAAAAAAAAATTTGGTTTAATTAGTTATTGTTTGAATAGAATCAAAATATTTGACTAATCACAAGCAAAGCTAAATACTATTTTACTGTCAATAGCAGTTATTTTAGTTTTTGTAATGATATAATATATGAAACAGTTATGAAATAAAGAAACAAATATATTTTTGGTCTCTTGTGACTTACACTGTGTGAAACTTATGGGGTGTAATGTTTGTTACTGCAGAATATTTACAGAATAATTTGACATTAATTCTTCAACTTTTAAAGTATGATGAAAGATGCTCAATATTACACAAAGATACTGTGTAACTTACAGTAGTGAGTAGAATGCCTTTTCATTAACATGTTACTTTGAACCTGGCCTACTTAAGTGTGAATTGGTAGTTGCAGTATCTAATATGTTCAACTTGTTGCTTGCAAGTTGAAATATTTAAAATAGGCAAGGTGTCATATGCTTCACAGTAAAATTGGCACATTTTTGGTGATAATTCTATACATAATTTAAATCTTAATTCAAAATAATTTTTAATTTAATCAATCATCTTTTTAATTATTCATTACATAAAAAATGTCTCAAATGTAAACTTCTTCCCCACTAGGAATCGAACCCAGGACCTTCCGACATTAATAGTCGAAATCTTCTTTTTTTCGAAAAAAAAATTGATTCAACGTCCATTATTTAAATATCTTGCGTTGCATCAATTATTCATGAGTGTTACACATGGAAATCAGAAAAATAGCACACCAGACTGCCTGGTCTGCCAGGCAGTGAATACAACCGCAATAAAACAGTCGTAAACCGACTGCTCACTGATAACCGATATAATCGGAAAAACTAATGACTTTTGTTGACTACTCACAGGAGCTCGCGAGCCATTCACCGTTAGGACTGAATTTCACAGACGACACAGCCTTCGTGTGCCCAGCTAGAGTAAATTTTAGTGTGTAGTTCGGCTTCTGGAAATCGATATCAAAATTAGCGCCAAATCGCACGTGCTCCTACAAGAAGTTACATAAACATGTGCGACCCGCCAGATTGACGCAAAAGTGTGAAATATGTAAATTAAAAATGAACTTACCGCTACTGACGACTTATTCGATTGCGGGGCACTCTGTGATAACGAATTTGGACCGGACAGATTGTTGGAGGGTCCACCGAGCTGTTGGTGTGATGTAGGATGTCCTGGCCCCGGCCCTAGCGGCACCATGTTTCAACTTTCGACGCACTACTCTTTTGTGTTTGTTCGTCACCCAACGCAGTCACATATACACACAGAACAAGAACGTAAATAGCACTGACGGATAAACAAATTGGATAACTTTTCACTCCCCGGTGCAGTTTCATTAAATTTACCGTAGATATTCAAAGAACATTCTAAATCCGAGCGTCCCAATGCGTGCATATTTCGCGAAGCGCAAACAGTGATGCCAACATGACGTTATGTAAAAAGAGGCCCTCCCGCAACCTGCAATCATACGTTTCGTTTTATATCTTTATGAAACTTTACATATTAATTTTATTTTATTAATTGTTATAAAATAAGTATCTAATGATTATTAACATACATACATTATAACTTTTAACGCTAAATTCTTGTAAAACAAATAATTATAAAGGTTTTTTTAATATGGCAATACCGTTTATTAGGAAAGAGCGTGCTGAAAATATCGATACCGATATATATTAAAATCTATACTGAAGTAGGTATTAGTCTGATAATATTAATAGGTCTACGTTCATCTTTCTTCTTTTTTGTAAGCGTTAATGAATCAACCAGAAAAGTTTGAATACCTATTTAGTTGATAATATGAAAACTACATTTTCTAAATCTTTTCATATTTGAGAAGAAATTCGTGTTTAGCAGTGGAATTATGAAGGATAGATAAAAACTTGCACTTTGCCCCTACATATTTCGAATCATAATAATATCAACGATATCATCGATACCTATGTCGTCCAATGCATCCCTACGTTTGACCCTTTTGACATACACAAGGTTAAACTTGACAAGTTGAAAAATCAATTTGGAAGTCGGCTAATAGTTTTCTAATAATTTTTTTAAAGGAGAGTTTTACACAAAAATGGCCTTAAATAAACTCAGTATCGATGCTCTGAACTTGGGTGGTAAGCGCGTATTAATGAGGTAGGTGAAAAGTTAAAAGTTTACAGCTTTATTTATCACGCTTCTATTACCCATCCACTCAAGTGTTAAATAATAAAAAATAAAATATTTTAGGGTGGATTTCAACGTTCCGCTCAAGGAGGGAGTGATAACAAACAACCAGCGCATCGTAGCTGCTTTAGATTCGGTTAAGTATGCCTTGGAGAAGGGTGCCAAATCTGTGGTTCTTATGTCACATCTTGGAAGACCGGACGGTAATGCCAACTTGAAGTACACCCTTAAACCCGTTGCTGAAGAACTGAAGAAGCTTCTGAACAAGTAAAGTTTAAACAAACTTATATAATTACAGCAAGCATGGTCTGTCCTTAGTCGGTCCTTATTAATGTTTACTTTAAACTGATGCAATGTCCATAATATTGTAGTAAAAAATATTTTTAGGGATGTAACATTCCTTTCGGACTGTGTTGGAGCTGAAGTTGAAGCAGCCTGTGCTGACCCACCAGCTGGATCTATCATCTTATTAGAAAACCTTAGATTCCATATAGAAGAAGAAGGCAAAGGTGTTGATGCCAGTGGAGCCAAAGTAAAGGCTGATCCTGATAAAGTAAAAGCATTCCGAGCCAGCTTGAGGAAGTTAGGGGATGTGTACATCAATGATGCCTTTGGTAACATTAACAATTTTTATTGGCGTTCCTTATATTTATTTAAAAAATTACATTTGAATAACAACATAATAGATCATGGCTAACAATTTTGTGTGTGTACTGTAACCTATTTATACAGGAACTGCACACAGAGCACACAGCTCTATGATGGGAGAAGGATTTGAGCAAAGAGCCAGCGGTTTCCTGCTCAAGAAAGAATTACAATACTTTGCCAAAGCCTTGCATGAACCAGAAAGGTATGTATATACCTATTTATACATTTTTAGTATCACATTTCATACAAAAAAGCCAAGTTATTTTATACACAACTGTTTTAGGCCGTTCCTTGCTATTCTTGGGGGTGCTAAGGTCGCTGATAAAATTTTATTGATTGAGAATCTTCTAGACAAAGTCAACGAGATGATCATTGGTGGTGGTATGGCTTATACATTCCTTAAAGAGACTACTGGCATGAAGGTAAAAAAAAGAATTCATATTTAGAAATGGAATTTAATTATATTTACCTCCCAGTTATTTTGAACTGTCTTACTAATTTAAGTTTATTGTTTAAGATTGGCAACTCATTATATGATGTAGAGGGGGCGAAGATTGTGGCAAAGTTAGTGGAGAAAGCTCGCAATAATAATGTAAAGCTGCATCTACCTACTGATTTCGTCATTGCTGACAAATTTGATGAAAATGCTGAAGTAAGTAAAGATTAGCTTGATGTCTATTATTATTTGCGAGCTGTGCCCCGCGGTTTCACCCGTGTTAAGAATTGTAACGTAACGCCTTAGCCTATACCCTGTCAATAAATGGCATCCCACAGGAACATTTTTTCGAGATAAAAACTATCCTATG
>DWQK01002519.1:0-13026 GCA_018231225.1 Noctuana stator | reverse complement strand
TTACAGGAAGACGCTAGAAGTTTCCCATATACATAATTAAATATTCTCTACGCTAATATTATTGTTATTTGAAATAAATTTATTGAAATATTTCAAATTATACACATTTGATGAGACCTAAAACTCTAATCAATCAAACATTCGCATCGTGAATAGTTAATCTAGCGAATGATACGTCTCAACGAGTAATAATTGATACATCCATCCTTCGAGACAGGATTCGCAATTAGTCGCACACGCGTCGTGTCGCGAAGACAACGTGGTGACGTCAACATGTCCCAGGCGACGACTGTAGGTACGATTACAATAAGGAGAGTAATTCATTACGCCTCACTGACGGCTGCGAACAACAATATTACTCCGAGTTAGCGTAAACTTGGCAGATTGTGTTGTTTGTAAATATCCACAAGTATCCATTGTAATAAATATTTTGTCTATTTTTGTTACGAGTATTTTGCCTTAGCTGTGTTGGATTTTATTTAAATGCTATGTTAGTCCGGCTTAACTTCCGAAAAATCTCTGGTTTTGTTTAAGCGTTGAGTATAATATTATGAATACAACAACATTATGAATACACCAGCTCTTTTGTTATGATACGAGTAGCTTTATAAAAGCATCTTTTTGATGGTACTTCCCGAAGCAAAACACTTATTCCTTGCAAATAGGTAAGTCGAACTTGTAGAAAGGTAGATGAATGGAAACTTTGGGTTTCTAAATTTGGGTTTCTTATAAGAACTTTCTAGATGCCGGCGCGATATAAGGATAACAGAGTTAACACGCTTCTATATATTTAACAAAAACTAGCGAGCGTAGAAACTGAACAATTCAAATGTTGCTTTTCTTCAGTTAAAGTTAACCCCGCAGTATGTGAAACTGCTTCTAAGATACCAACGTATTTTGGGTGGTACAAAGCAAACAGCTGATAACGAGCACAGTTCAGGTATTTACACTTCGATTCGTGAACAAACAGACAGTTACAAAGCTCAGCGCCGAGAGCGGTTTTCAAGATATCGTTTTAATCAGTTTCTGTCTTCTGTGCAAAACTTCTCAGCTAACATTATACAAGAGCAAAATGACACAATACGGGTGCGGTTTTGGTCTTAAGGGACAATAAAAACACTGTATATCTTTCTGGATTTTAAAATCTTTATTAATGTTGTAAAAACAAATACTTACAATCGACTTCAAAATTGTCGTGCACATTCTTTAAGACTTGCAAACATTAAGACTTACTCGTAACTATATGTTTTTCTCATGAATGTCATTGCCAGAACTAAACCAAACTGATATGGAACTACACGGGAAACACCGGCTTTCAAATAAAAAAAAAAACATCAAAATCCGTCCACACAGTCGAAAGTTCTGAGTCTGAGGGAACAAACATAAAAAAATACGGTTCGGTTGTAAAGTTAGATTACTATAATGATACTGATACGAATTAGATATTCAAAAATACTCAAGATACAAACCTTTAAGAAGGAATGTATAAAAAGAACTTTTTACAAAAAATCACTGCCCGTGCCTTGAGGTTGACATTCCGTGAAAGCAAACGTTTTAATTAAATCGTCGTCTGTTCCAACAGGGCATATGATTTGTTCCAAAACATTTTGACGTTCTCAATTACGAACATAATTCCTACTCTCTTCTAGAACATTCGGACATTTTCCATTACAATAAAGCCTGAGGCCAGCGGTACCAAAATACGTTATAACATAATATTTTTCGTGTATTTTCTGCACTTGTTTAATCCAAATGTTATTAATTCAAGTTTTCAGACCATAATGCGATCTTCTGATGTTATATTCTTATCTGACTTTTTACTTCCTCTTTTCTTCTATCTTTAAAGACTTGTTTATCAATCAAGATACACCACTTACAAATTGGCGCACATTTTTTTGGCTATATTTATGAACTGTGCATTTTTCTACAGCCTGTAAGATCCTCCGGTGGCTTTGATGCAAAACAGTAACTTACCTGGTTTAAGAAGAAAACATTCAGATGAGATCAAACCCAGCCAGGGTATTTACTATCATTTAATTAACGACAGCATCTGAATATTTTATTATTAATAAAAAAAAATTTTAACATATTTAAACGCTTAAAAATTAAATATTGAATTTGAAAAAGCTTAAGTAATATACGAGTATTACGCCCAAAATTTATATTCTTTTCAGGGTTGACTTTTTGTTTCAAGGCTTAGTTGGTGCTATTTAAGTTGTTGTTACCGAAGCACGAAGTAGGCTCACAGCTCGACTATGAATAATGTAACAGCCGCCAACCGCAAAATGCACCGACCTCGACGTGCATTTTAATTCCAACATCGTTTATTCCACCCTTGCTTTTGTTGCCTTCTCCATTCGTATGAAACTGAAACCTTAAATAAAATACATTTTGTATTTAACGTGGAGGGAGGTAGGTACACTTTCGTTAAGGCGACCGCAGCCTTCCCAGGCGAATTGTACAAGTAAAATATATTTACTTTATAAATGCCTCATTAGTTTATGACACAGTCCCACTGCTGGGCAAGAGCCTTCTCTTAAATATGAGAAAGACTCACATAACTGTGCCGCTTAGATTTGAACGCGGTCCTCTCTTAATACTGAAGTAAAGCATCCGAATCTCTGATCCATGGAATATCTGAATCATAAACTAAACATTTTTTTGTTCTTCTATATTACAATAATAGATATTCAGATACTTGTAGCTTATATTTCTGCAACTACACTAACTTCCTGACTAGAAAACTAACTATACAAAACATAACTAACCAACATAAAAAAAATGCAGTACAAGATTTACTAAAATGCCAGTTAAGTGAATTAAAATATTTAGCTCCGGGCGCCGTTTCAGTCCAGTCACGTGCGCGCTACGCGAGCTCTCACGTACTGTTATTAAATGAATATTATGCCCAGATTTACAGTGACTTATCACCTACATCCGTCCGATAATTCAATACAATTTATATGTTTTCAATGTGCATTAACCAACAATAGACACATATCAACTTCATGTCATCAAAAATCAGATTTCACTTTACTGCTGCTAATATTACCTGATTGTAAAAAAAATATTTGTGTCTATCAACAACGGGAGATAACAAATTTTGATGTTTTGGGATTGCGTATCTTATTACCTTATCTGAAGCACTTCAATTTAAGTGCACACGTCGTCGCCTTGGCAATGAACCCGCGGCGCACGAGTCAACAAAGCAATCGAGTCAGATGAATATTAATCAAAGCCACAGGTCTACTCCGGATTAATTTAAATTCCCATTATTATTGCGCAACGAAGCCCCGTGCCGAATTGAGCTTGTTCTTGTAAATTCCCTATTTATTTTTTCCTAATGGTTTTTTGATGTATAAGCATGGCGGAGCTTAAACTAATTAATTGGTATAAATAAGAAATGGTATTATCTTTTTATTTTGAAAGTAAATAAACAAAATAGAAATATTTCTATGATCGTTTGAACAAAACTGTGAAGGTGATTATGATGTTTGACGTTGATGCATACTTTCTACCATACGATTAGATAGGTACTACCTACTCGTAAATTTATGTCACTGTCCATTATCAATTATTTTATTACTTCTTATCCTTTGCTTGTATACCGAGCGTCCCGTAACGAACAACTTTTTTGTTTTTTGAGTGTCCCTGAATTTATTATTTAAAAGTTTTACTACCGAATATGTGTGGTTGCAATTTCTTTTTCTTTTTCAATTTTACATGGACAGGAGAAAGCCCTTTCGAGGCAGCTTGTTTTCTACAAAAACAAATACAATACTACTTATCAGCTAACACAACTTGTTTCAAATAAGTACAGCATATTCTTACTCATATGGATGTCACCAACATCTGAAACAAGTCGTTAATGGAGCGTTGTAAAACAAAACACACTTTTAATCGAAACAAAATAAAGTTGGTCCCGACGAAATACAGCCATTTTCGTCCCGAAAATTACGAAGCGATGCGTTGTTTTGTTCAGTACACTTTTTTTGTTATTTAGATTCAATTTCATTACAGATACTCTGCTACAACTACTCTGTTACCTGATACTTTAAATGTTTATTTACTATAAACTAAAGTCTTAAATAATTAAAACATGTAAACCGTGGTGCCAATAGTCAACTAGCGGTCACATTTAAAATCTTAATGGCTTTAGAGTTTTATTAATAAACAAAAGTATTTTTTTTTATTTATCCTGACTTTAGCGTGACTTAGACCGAGGATAACAAATAAAACAGTAAAATTAATGAAATTAGGATAAGAGAATTGAAGCATACACAGAAATGTATTTTTATTCATCAAAGACTTAATTAACCTTAACACACGGTACAAAAATGTTGGAATGGTTCTAGCGCATTGAAGTAGCGTGGTGGAGTATGCTCCAGGCTCCCGGCCCTCATCGGTTCCGCGGATGTTGAAAGGGACATGACTTGTGTCGATCAATGAGCCATAAAAATGGTAGGTGCAACTGCAAGGTACATCGGCTTTGTTGTATGGTGATAAAATTATTTAAAATAAATTATATTCCACAACGACACCTATAGGTGTATATACTCGTACCTTAAACATAAACAGAGAGCGCGGATACACAATTTGAAACTTCCAAACCTGTCTCATTAGAGCAGTTCAGGCTAAATTCGTCTATCACAACCGCCCGCTATTATCATTGAAACCGCAAAACCACAGCGAAAGCACTAATTACGTGAGAACTACCATGTGAACTGGCTGCCGACAGTTTCACGCAGTCCCACACGTCTACACACTGCTCACGAGTACAGTAGTGTTGGAGTCGAGTCGATGTCGGGTGCGAGCGAGCAGTGTTTTCATAGAATTATGCGCTTACTGATGTCGTCGCTGATGTCGTGTAGTCCACCACGCTAGCCAAGGGATTGAGAACTTTTGGTCACGATATGTTTCTTCATCGTTATTGACCGTAAGTTACTGAAAAAGCCAAAGGTGTGTATCGCTGGGATTTGAATACGCTCAATTTGAATAATCCTTCTGAATTAAAAGGCCTCGGCCTACGTAACTGGCTCTCAGGCGTATGATCCAAATGCGTCCGGACATTTAGCACCTGAGGGTGGCAGCCACCCCACTTTTCCATCACCTATCGATAGCAGGTCACTCGCGCAAGAATGTATCTTATACTTTATTCGCTCTAAATAAAGAAAGATTAACTACGTAAAATCGTAGTTATTCTTATTTTACGTTATATTTATATTATTACGCACTTTTCGTACTAAAACTTGGTTTGAATCGAATAAACATTCCCAACGCAACACTTCAAGTATAAGAAGTTCTAAAGACGTTAAACGAAGGCCTACGCAATTTTCCCACTATAAAGTAAGTTTCAACGGAACCTCGCAAAGTAGATAAAATGTAGTGGCCATTGCAATAACTCTCCCAAACCGATAGGATACATTAAGCACGAGGGATTGACTTCCTTGTAGCTGGTAACGCGGCCATTTTGATGCGGCGGTTCAATAAAACAATACTATTGTTAGTCGGTTTATTATTTTACATAAAAATTTACTACCGGACACAGCGGAAATATTCAAAGTATTAAAAGCTAACCGAAACAAATATCGCAACTATGAAAATACAGTTTGATTTTGCAAATTTGAATCAAGTCTTTCCTTGATTTATTTTAACTTCTTATCTTATTATTATTATTATGTTATTCATAATATAATCAATGTGTATGTGACGAGACGAGGAGTGACTTAAAACTAGTTAAGTGAGGAGTAAGCTTACTCAAACTTTTTGCGCTTTTTCAATATTTTAAACAAAGTTAGACATACTTAAAGACGTGCCTGTGCTGGTTCAAAATATTAGAAATAGTAAGTTATTCATGCACCGAACGACCAACGATGACCTACTTCTTATTCACAAAACAAATTGTACGACTTAAAAATGCACGACATCATTTTGCGAATACCTACAACAAAAACCGCATTATCTAGAAACGTTTTGTCCGACGCTTCCAGTAGATAGAGGCGGCCGCACACAGGCGCCTCAGACAATGTCGTGCCATTACTGCAGCCAGCGGAAATATGGCGATATTTATCGCTCTGACCCACAAATGTAATAAAGGAAATGTATAAGGTAAATGATACGTGATCATTGAATTAATAAACCTTATATAAGTAAACCTAAATAAGTAAAAAGACATGCGACAATACAGTTATAGTTATATAAAGATAATACTAGCAATTAATTTAAAAACTTACCCATTGATGGCCTTTGAATAACATAGACTCTAGTATTCATTGTAAAATAACAACAGAGTAACAAAAAAGATTAGCTGACAAAAATAATTAGGCTAAATTTAGCTTTGAGCTCACCTGCTATACCACTTCAATTCGATTCAATAAAGAATGAATAAATAGATAAATACTAAAAGGCCTTTTATTCAGGTTATAGTTTCTTTTTTACTAATTTTCTGAACAAGCGTTGCTTAACTTTAATATAGTCACGACTCCTTTTGTAATATTGTTATATACTCGTAGATTCCAACCGTATTATTATTGGGCGTACCTACCGTACGGAAATTAACTTCCAATATCTCGACGTTTCTCCGCTTCAGTTATGCTATCGTTCGAACTGCAGTCTCTTCGCTGTAAGGAATTCCAACTGTTATTTCATATTTAATGAACACGGCGCTGTATATCCTTTGTTAAACCTAACAATACAGGATTTGACTAAGGAAGAACTTTCTCTGTATTTATTGTTAACACAATTTTGTTAACTTCCATCAAGTTGCAGGAAGAAACACATTCTCTCTAGTGACGTAACCCTCACACATAAATATATAATAATAAAAAAAATTGCCCTCAGAACCCACCGTAAAGCAAGTGTTGTAGCGTGTTCATCCTTTGTGTTTCGGTTGGTGAGGGTTGCTGCTGGATACTATATATTTGAGGCGACTATCTTAGTTCTCGTGAGTCCTATTTGAGGTTGGCCCGGGGATGATGGGTTGCAGTGGCAACTTAACGGTGGCTTACATGCTAGTTTTCCCATAAAAAATCATGAACAAAGACTCTGCTTTAGCTCATTTCTCAGCTTATGTTACTCAAAGACTTACAGGAATATAGATCGAACGTCTCTTCTAATTCGGTTTGTGTCTCTAAAAGCGAACACGGTGTCCACGATCCCACACTCATTACAGAGCTGATATTAGGCTCCACTCAACACCCCGACGTTATTTATCGACGGTTCCCGCCTGATGAAATGCATTATTCATAACTTCCGATAGCAGCGGCCGCCTGCTCGACGAGTTGGACTTAACTTCCTTTGTGTTACTCTAAACTGTTTATTTTATACTAATAGCATTTCGTGAAATACTCCATTTTTAAAAACATTTTACAAAATGTTGTTTTTTATTGTAGTTAATGGTCAGCTAGAAGAAGAGGTAGCCAGAACAGGGGAAGGATAGCGAAGTATAGCAAGTGAGCAAAGAGAAAACATATATTATATTAGTGTAAATATAATATATGTTTCTTACAGAAACTGTAAATATATTTATCATTTATTTATTCAGTTTAAGTGCAATATGAAAATATCTATGGTCGGCCGTAGGATTAGGCATGTGAAATTGTTGAGGGCTCCTGAATTTTGCAATTTCATAAACGTTTGCAGTTTAATACGTAATTATTTTCAAAAAAAACTCCATATACCTATCAAATAATGCTCTAGTAAAGTCAACTGCGTTATTCAAATGAGTTCTCGTATCCAACACTTAAAAAACCATGTCAAGCAAAGCAAAGACATCGGTTTATATGAACACAGATTTTATTCTATATATTGTAAAAATAATCCATAACTGTCCATAACAAACGCACGATGAGAGAACTTTCCACCGCAGCCAGATGGGAATTGCTTCCATCTCATATGTATTCCGCCTCGTTGGGTCTGTCAGCGAAATGCGATGTTCGCTGTTCAGCGCTAAACAGATCCTAAACAGAAAGTATTAGTAAGATTGTGCGCGATACTACGTACGTACGTACATATTTTATCGAGAAGTCGTGTTCTCAGATAAATTAGTTTTAGTTTATGTATATTAATAAGTCAATGTAAATCAAGATCAAATATGACGTTTATATCTAAGCCGGTCAACAACCGACTTCGAAGCGCTGATAATAAAATTAAAATTCATGTAAAATTAGAAGATTGTAGTAATTATAAGAAAAATTAATGTCACAATTTTAAATTAAAATGACGACATGTCTAGTGCCTCATTCATTTACCTATGTCAAAAAGTTAAATTAGATACAAAAAAGAACTATACTTAGTAAACATATTAGAAGTTGGTTTCATTATTGTCGTCATTTAATCGCAAGTATGTAAACAGCCTACGAACAGGATTCGACAATGCGTCGCGCGTCGCTGCGTGATTATGATAATAAAATACATGTTCCAAGCAAATTGAATTATTAGCGTCCCCTCGAAGGACGTCCCTACCTCTGAGGGTTGGTACGTAATTCTATTACGACATGATCGACACATGTGATAGCCTTGCGTGTTTGTAGGCACTTTGTGATAGATAGGAGAGTGTTTTCGAAACCCATTATTTTCTGTTGCTTACATACTTTACATTTGATGCCCTGACTGTTTGTTTGTTAGGGTTTTGTTTAACAAAAACTCTAATCATTATTAGCGCCTCGGGCGCTCTATTATCAAAACATTATGCCAACTACTTTGAACGTCCATTGGCGAACTTGGCCCCACCATAGTGGGTGCCTCATTTGATACACAGACACCATAGAACAAGCCATAATGCGAAATTCGGTGAATTCGAACGTGCAGGTATCGGACGGAATTCCGAATGAAATCGGAAAATAATTTTAACACGTCGTTGTGAACTGGCAGCAGATTCGGGTATTGTTTCTGCGTCACGTCGGGTCACGTGACCTGCCTCCTGATTTATATCACCGGGTATACCGTGACACGCGAGACACGGATCGTGTAGAAACAAATTATTGGGGCTACGGTAGATATTTTAGTGTATGAAGTGCTTTGATGACCAATGAATCGACCAAAGAGGCATAATATGTGCATAGAACACAATGGTTTCCGTCCGAATACTGTTACTTCAAAACTACTCGTATTACCTTTAGTACCATGACACATCAGACAAATGCACGGCGCCGAATCAAATTCAAGCACGCCGAAACAAGCGCAACTTACCGCTATACCTACACTACACTACTATCTATCGCAATGCTAAACCTTCTGCAAATATGTCGCAACACTTGGTTCCCGTTGAGGTTTGTGTATACGAGTAACAACACTCCGTCGCACACTATAATTTGTGCCCAGCTTAGCTTCAAAGTTGTCAAGGAGAGAGCTACGAGTATATGACAGAAAATTGCTCAGAATAGCTGTCAGTCAGATGTCAGTCAGACACCATACTACCTACTAAGGTTTAACGTAACAAATGTTTTAAAATTATAAACGTAAATTTTTTTAGGATGTCGATCGACCTATTTATCTTCAGATATCCCTGGCTTTCTAGGGCTTTCCTGGAGTTTTACTGGCGCGTTAAGTTACAATTTTGGTGTAAAATTTGCCTTATTTAAAGAATTCAATGACCAACGACTAAAATAAAATAATTCAAGCGCTGTACATCTAAAGTTTCAAATACTTTTAGAGGAATGTTATCGCTTCGGCGCAAAGGTTAGTCTAACAGACTCGAAGGCGGAACTAATCAAATTTCCATAATCTCTATGTTATTACGGCGGTTAGTTCGAGCGTAGTTTGTAGGTAATGTAATAGAATTTGAATATAGTTGCCCCAGACCATTGTAAGGAAAGCTTGGCTTAGCAACGACAAGTCAGCGTAGCAGGCAGGTTAGTGACGGTGGAGCTAGCAGAAAGGCTGCTGGAACTTAAGGAAATATATCTCATGCTAAGCGACCTACTTCTAAATGTACAGTTTAATCAATTAAAGACATAATCATATTCATATTTCACCTAATAAATTTGAATATATTGAATTCATTAAACCGTAAAGTACTTAAAAGTAGGACTATCAAAATTTTGAAATCAATCTATTTCAAATACAGTTTCGTTCCAAGTGTGTTCTTGCCGCGTGTTGCGCGGAAATGAAAATATTTAAATGGGTGTTGGAACATGCTAAAGGTGGCATTCGTTGCAGTAATGATGCATCAGCCGCTTAGCTTTCTGCAAACATTGCCAAACAAATAGGATAAAGCAACGAGCAAATATTCTGCCTTAACCTGACTAAGTGGGAACGGGAAAAACTCTACTCACACTAGTCATAACTGTCAGTATCCACCGAGATGCCAGTGACAAACGATTGACCACTTCGTGATAGCGAAACGATTGCAATAGTATGTCTACTTGGACCCAAGAAGCGATGAAAAATAAAATACCTTTAAAGTGTTCGGTACAACGACCGCGCCGTGGTTAATGCAGTAGAAGCAGCAGTTAAAGTTCTGTTCTATGAAAGTGAAGGGACAGAAGACAATCTTGCTATTAAGTTTGAAGAAGCCACTTTATACTGCGATAGAACTTTAATGTTTCCAAATGCTAAGACTTTTTGTAAGTAATGAAAATTTTTAATGATAATTCCTTACTATAAGTTAATGATAAATACATAGTGTTGTGTAATGTATAGCATAATAAATATAAAAAGTTCCACGGTGGTTAAGTTAAATATATCCTATAAATCCGTTCGATAAATTCGAAAACACTGAATAAAGAGTCAATCTTGAGTAGGACTGCGGTAAACCCTACGATATAGGCGTAGTAGCTCATTCAGATATTTTTAAACCATATCATACGAGTAAGACCTCCAATAACGCACGAAGCAACGCGCTTTCAAGTTTCAAGCCATACGTCAATTTAGAATTGTATCAGCATTCAGAGTACCATTTGTATTTAAATTCTAGTCACGTATTTCAATACGCAAAACAGTACGTAGAGAATTACAAAGCAGTAGATAGGAAATTAGGAACAGAGCAGTGTTCAACTCACTAGGTCAACTCTGGCGTTTCGCGACGTGAAATACAGCGCTCATTAATTTTGTATGAGCGAGTATTTAGTAACGACGTGACCGGCGCACGACCGCTTCCCGACGATTCATCTGCGATCGGAGCCCGCTTTCACTACGTCTAGTATATCTGGAAATGTTCTACGACATCAACACTTTCGGTCAACTTTTGAATGCAGTTTATAAATAGTGATGACACGCTATCGGTACTTAAATCTGGAAAACATTTGTAGCCTCCATCTCCCTGAACCCCTGAAACCCTGAACCTGACTGAGAAACCTGCACTTCCGATGCAGAAACTATTTATAATTCCTATTCCTGTAACTAAAAACCTACTTATAAAAGCCAAGCACCAATAAACTTCAAACAAGTTAAAAGCTGAAACGGCGCAATAATTCCTAAAACAAACATAAACAAGGTAAGAAAACGGCAAAAGCTCAAATAAAGTTGATCGCGGCCCGCTCTCTAATTATAAACTCTTCATTCCCCAAGAAGCTCCATTGCTTGACATTTAAAGGCGCGCCAACAGCTTTAGGGGTCCGTAGCTATAGATGAGATCACAACCTGGTATTGAGGCTGTGTACGTCATAATATGGCTTTTAAACCTTAATTCATGACATAATTATTTACTAAGAACTGACTAATTATTTATTAAGAATTAACTGATTATTTATTAAGAATTGACTAATTTACAGAAAATTAAAAATCGGATGTCGTATCCGTATTATTAAAATGATTTTTTTCGTTTTACGATCACTTAATTTATTAAGTAAATAAATATGAATTTATTTCGAAATCATATTTTCAAAAAGGCAGAATTTAAAGTATTAAATTCTTAGTTAGAAAATGTTACGAAACGAAACGAAAAAAGCATGTTGTGATGACAAAATGAAGGTTGTCGCTTGTAATTAAATTAATAGTTACTTATAAAATTCCAATTAAAGTAAGAATGTAGGACTACCAAACATAATTTAAGAGCTATAAGATTTTATATAGGTAAGAAAATTATATACTGTATCCTTTCATAATTATAATATAAGTAAATATTTATTATATATATCCGGAACCCCTTGTATGCACGTACAATTACACTTGACCAGTTGTAATTATTGTAGCGTTCCACGCTGGTTGTAATTAGTGCAGGCTTTGAGAGCGTGAAAGTTTAAATAGAATCTTTTTGTCAGCGCCAGCGCCCTCTGTCCGCCGGAAATAGAAGAATGAAATTCGTGAGCTTATAAATGTTTGAAAGGAGACGTTTAAATAATATTATAATAAAAGTGTTTACCAAATTTCATATCAAATAAAGATAACAATTTTAGTATTTTTATAAAGAATGGGTAATTACGAGTATTTTCAGATGAATACACTAATTTGTTCTCAACTTAATCTCAGCTTATTCTTATTAAGGGAATTATGTAACTGAGCTATTATTAAATAGGAGTATGTCTGTCAATGGCCATCGCGACAGACCGCGCCGATCAAGACGAACGAACTCGGTTTGGAGCAGTAATACTCGTATATCGACAACAATCATAATTGGCGAATCATTCCTGATGGCGACGTTATAAATAACACCGTCAAGGCTCAACTGAGGAAGTTCGACGTGAAGATTTCGTTGGTGTTAGGTTAGGGACGCCTTTAATGGTTTACATATACATACACACCTACTTATAGAATACAATACAATAATAATACTTTTAATTATTTAACAAAAACAATTTTGTAACGAGCGAGTAGCGTATACTGGTTTGCTACTGATGTAACTTTATTTATACACACACCATTATTAAAAATGAGTACTGTGTGCAGGGATCGAACTAGGAACCACCAGAAACATAGACTGAAATTTAACCGAGAGAATCTTACTTCTCGGTAACAGCGTAGGTATTTATATTAATTTATCAAATTTATAAGTGATATAAAAATATCAGATCTCTCGACCCAAACCATGAAGATACTTTAATCAATGCGGGAGATTCCTATCACCCCCCCCCGCTACTTCCCCTTCCC
>DWQK01002518.1:0-13028 GCA_018231225.1 Noctuana stator | reverse complement strand
AGCGTTACGTTGCAATTCTTATCGCGGGTGAAACCGGGGGGCACAGTTAGTATTTAGTAAAACAAGGTATTACGCGATTGTGCTCTTAATAAATAATCATTCACCAATCCTTCAATAAGGAAAAACTGTAACCAAACAGAAAACGAGGCTAAACGGATATAGGTTAATTTAATACAAAATGGGGCACTGAACTAGTCCTCATACGACGCCTTTGAGCTCGTGTGAGAGTGATACAAAATGAGTGATTGATGGCTTGGTCGTGACGTCATCATGTCGTAGGGCTCTAGGCGAAACCTTACACTTAAGGGTTTATTGAAACACGCAACTTTTTGTTGCGATTTTTCGACTGACTCGCTTTATCGTGATAAGCTACCTCATTGTGCGTGAAGATGGTAAACAAATTTTAACTGTTAAACACTAGTAAATCGTGAATTAAGCACATTAGTGTTTTTTGAAAGTTTTATATGTATTTTTAAATAGAGAAGTGTGGATGTCACGGACGATTTAATTATGTACCTAGTTGCTTTCTTAGTCTCTAAAGAGTATGATCACAGATGAAACTTTGTTAACTAGGGATAAGGGGTTCCATTTGGGCCTACCGTTAGCATATTATGTAATTTTTCAAATTATGTGCGTATTATAAATTAATTATCACTTGCTTTTCCCAAGAGTTCCCCAGCTTAAGTGTTCCCCATAAATTGAAAAATATAGAATCAACTCCGTTGCATGTTGCGCACTTGTTGAGAGTTTTTCCGCCGGCTCTTTTTCCAGGTCTACCTCAGCCAAAAGGGCGCCTAAAGCCGATGTACTGTGTTATTTGACGTTCATCGAAATTGAATATATACAAATACCTTATGATAAATAAAAATGTTTTTTGTTTATTTTATTTTACTTGCTACCATTTAAAAACCATTTGTCGCGAGTCTGTATGTAGCCTAAGTGTAAAACGGGTTGAGAATGGGGAACACCTATACATGTACGAACGAACACAATATAATAGGATATAGTGTTTCATGGTAGAGCCCATAAACCCTCAATCTGTGACATGGTTAGAAAGAGGTCGTTGACTTTCTATATTTATACAAAAGCGCATAATTTTTTTCATTTTTTTACTTATTTATAAACTTCAGAATCGTGTCTCGTGAGAATCGAAAGGAGAATTACTTACGAAAGAGTTGCAGTAGTAGGTCGGTAAGCAACATTGCAGCAGCGTGGTAAAGTATGCTCCAGGCCTTTTTCGGTTGTGGGGAGAGACCTGTACTCAGCAGTGGGACATAAAAAGGGTTGAAGGCAGATAACGTGTAAGGATAGGATTTGATTTGTTTTATTTTAAATTGCATACGTTTTACAAGCATTGGAGGTTGTTTTTTTTTTAATAACTGGGCTAGGCTCCAAAGAACTGAGTACTTGAATAAGAGGTAATCTAACTTACATAGACGTTTTCAAATTATCTGTAATGCCTCCGAGATTGTCACGCCGCAGTCACGGCGTTGTCCGTGCATATTCGATATCTCTCGATTGCACCTGACTTATTTTCCATACATCGATATCGATTATATTGTAAAAAAAATATCCATTTAATCCAATTATGAGTTGTGTAGTGAACTTGTAACTGAACGTGACGCGTTTCACGAAACAGCTCTGCACTGTTTATTTATCTTTATACAATGTAACAGTTTGACCGATATGTCTGAGGTATCAAGGCATTCCTTGTTGATGTTTAATACCCCTGATAAACGGTTATGTATTACCTACTCGTAATTTGTCACGTGATTATGTTAAAAAATTAAAAATGTAATTTAAATTTTCAGTAGAGTTATATGCCTTCAACCCTTTCTTATGTCCGACTGCTGGGCACGGGTCCCTCCCCACAACCGAGGAAGGCTAGGAGCATACTCCACCACGCTGCTCCAATGCGGATTGGTGGAGATACAGGTCAGTGGGCAACCCGTGTCGGATTTTGTTGAACCGCCCGAAGGGTGTCTAACACGTTTTAACGACTGTTATCTGTCGAAAACAGCCGGGACCGACGTCTTAACGTGCTCTCCGAAGCACGGAAGCGCGCATGAAATTTGCCACTAGCGGTCGCCCATCCGAGTAGCGGCCGCACCCGACGTTGCTTAACAATGTGACCGCTATGCGCAATATAGAGTTATACTCTTATACTTACCTAAGTAGTATTTGAATCAGTAGTTTTAATCGCAAAGTTTTTGTAAAACCCATTTTATGTGATCATTACAACCCATCTTGGTTGTAATGATCACTTAAAATTTGTTGGCCTGCGTGCTTGTATATAGAAAACATAATACTTATTTCTTAAACATATTCTGTTCAAAAGCTGATATTAGTATTGCAGTATCAACTATCAGTTAACCTCCATTTTGCTTTTCTGGTGGTTATATAATCTTTAATGGTGTCTGAATGATCATGATGTTTATCTTCCTTACATTTCTGCAGGAAACGTTGGTCTCGGAAATTTCTACTCATTTCACAGAATAGTTTTGTATGGTTGTCTCATTTCCATCAACTTCAAAAAACGAGGAGGTCCTCAATTCGATTGTGTTTTTTTTTCAGTTTGTTGTCTCATAACTTTCGACTGGTTGAACGGATTTTAATGATTCTTTTTATTTATTTAAAAGCTCGTGATTCCCGTGTGGTCCTATTTTAATTTGGTCCAGTTCTAGAATGGCACCCATGAGAAAACCACATGTCGTAAATTTGCATTAATCATGTGCGCGACAATTTTGAAGTCGTTTATTTTCGTGACGCGAGTTATAATTATAAACCGGTACCTACTTACGTAATTATTTCCGTGGCAAGGAAAGGTTTCATTAGGCAGACATATTAAGTGTGTATGAGGACTTATTAGTGAAATAATTTGTATTCTTTAATAATTAAAATCAACACTTAGGTCCTAACCTTGACCATCTTAATACAGATAATTAAGACATAATTGTTCGTTATCTGTCATAAACTTTTATACAGGTCAAATTATTGCTTGAAAAGTGCAGTTGATAAATGAAATAGTTTTTGTTACAGTGTACTTAATCTATAAACTTTTGTAACACTGCATGGCTTGTGAGAAGGTTATCTGAACTTTAAATTACTGTAATTATGATAGTACGGAGACTGCTTCATATAAATATGTTTTATTGTATGAGTTACCTTATTAATTAACAGTGACTTTGTTGTTCTCGCTAAAGTTATGATACGAGTTGATTGAACTGGTTCTTGTAGGTACTGTGTTAAATTAAGGATATTTAGTTAAGGGTTCAACACTCTTAGTCTAAAATATAACATCAGACGCAACAAGTTTAATGTTTTGCAAATAATGGGAGATTCATTGTTTTCTGTCTAATGGTGATTCAAAACGTACCAGGATACCCTGGGAGTAATACCAGGCTATGTAAGAGTCCCTCTTTCCGCACTAAAACCCCTTCGGTGGACGGCGTATTGGGAATACTTTAGGATCCCTAAGGAAACATTACCGGTATCTTACCAAAGGCAACGTATCCTTGAAGTATCGTCCCGAGCTGCATTACTCCTGTCCCAAATGATCTATGTACATCCTTTCCGGGGCTACTGAATGGATGGGTAGAGCATCCACACTAACCATCCGCAAACGGATTCCCAACATTAGTTGCCTCTTACGACAAGTAGGAGATTCCGCAGCAATATTTTAGGTTTAAAAGGTCCAAAAAGTTTTCTGTAAATTAAAACAGATTTCATGTAGAGTTATGCCCCTCTAAGCTCTACAATTTCTTATGTATTTTATTTTATCGAAACTCTACGACCATTTAAATAAAATTGTTTTTTTAATATTTCACTAAATTATTTTACGTATATTTTAGGAATCTACATACTTAGTAGATATTTATGAGCGTTATTTTAATTAATTTGTTAATTTCTTTTCTTTGCGCTTTCTTGCATTTTTTTTATTTATTTTTTTTCTTTTATCACTTACCACAAGATTTGGCATCAGGCATTAAGCCCGCCTCAATAAAGTTTTAAATAATAAAAACACAAACTACATTAGCCACCGTACAACTTTGATGCCCTGTCTTTTTTGTGCCAATCTACTTACAAATGACTTAAAATTGGTACCTACATTCTACATCACCACGGCTACCCAATTATAACCTTCGCGTTCCAATGACATTTGGTATCAAATTGGCAACAAAGATAATGCAATCTTAAGACGGTTACTTCAATGTAGATATACTTAGGTAGTAGTAATCAAAGTTGCAACTGATAATGCGGTGCCAACTATGTAGGTACATGATATGATAAATGTTGACTACGTATGATTTGATATAGTGGTTACCACGTCAGTGCATCATACAAAGAGTCTCGGGTTCGAACCCGGCGGTGCAGAAAATTTAAATGATAAATTTGGATTTCTGTTCTCGGTCTGGGTGTTTGTATGTGTCCATGGCACCCACACAGGGAATCCTAGTGTGAGGCTGTAAGTGTGAAGCGTTGTTATTATTATTTGCATGTGTTTATATTAAAACAAATTTCTGTAGTTTCTTACAGTTGTTACAATTCTTGCTCTTATTTCCGCCTTGTGGCTGTGCTTTTGATTTTTTTTTTATCTATATCTATCTATCATCAGTAGATTACCAGTCAGCACTGGTTGCAGTCGCTCTGGATTTGGAACTATTCCCGTCATCTGAAGTAGATAATATATTAGAAGGGTTAGGTCTATCTAAAGGGTTAGGTGTACCTAAGTCCTATTTAAGGTCAATTAATTCGTTGCTTTTGATGTAGAATACCAACCTAAGGTAGGTACTTCCTAAAATAAAAAACATCCTTTTTTTACAAAGTTCGATACTTCTCAGTTAGGTTAGACAAACAAACAAAAATTCTTATACCTAATAATTGTTTGAATTTAATTGCGTTATAAAGACTGCTTTGCGTTAATAACAGTTTTTCTTAAATATCTACCATGTAGACAGCGATCAGTTTCTTTCTTACCAATATGTACTCGTATGTATAGATATAGTTATTATATGTATAGACTTAACTATTAATTAATCTTCTGCAACAACACAGCTTTTGTCCTGTACCTAATAACTTACTGTATCCGCGTTTAATTCAAAACAAGCCTATAACTTTCCAGGAAGTAAAAGTAAAAACAGAAAGAAAATACAAACTTATACCTTTGTTCATTTATTTCGTTACTGTGAGCTAACTGTACGCACCTAAGCACATTCAAAGCACAACACATAACGGTTTTACTTTCCAACAAGTTAAGTATTGTTAATTTTTAAAAAAAATTATAGATTTAATAACGCAATTAACATCAACTAAACAAACAGTACGCACCGCCATTATAATTCCACTACTTACACACGTACGCTTAGAAATATGGAAGCCGCCTTCAATTACAAAAACGTAACGCGTCAGAGCGTTACAAGTTACGCCCATTGGATTGTCTATCCTTATCGTTCTGAACCTTGCTCATAATAGGCTAATGGTTCCGTTATCCTGCCATCCTGCTTTTCCCTTGAGACCGCAAACCCCTCGCTGCGAGGGTTGGGGCGATAAAAACCCAGGCCTACAGTATACAAATACAAAAGGCGGGACGCTTAAATAATCTTGTTACATAACGAGTATAAATGTTAGTTTCATAATTATACTATATTTTTTGTTACTCCTTGTTATAATCATTAATGACATAATTTGAACTCGTTAAAGTTAATTGTTTAATAGAGTGTGTTGTGATATGTTGGCAATCATCGAATGCTTTTATTGTTATGGAGTAGGTGCGACGATTTTGTAAAAGTTTTTTGGTAATTTATTTACGGTCCGATTTAAGCGTTCCTTTCTACACGAACGTCTAAATTGTGGAATAATTTCCCCGCAGAGGCATTTCTGGCAGATTACGACATGGGGTTCTTCAAAAAAGGCGCTAAAAAACTCTCCTTCAAAGCCAGCAACGCATTGGTGGCACCCTGTTGCCCATGTCCATAAGCGGCGGTGACCACTTACCGCTCGCATGCCTGTTTGCTAGGCGCAGATTATAAAAAAAAATGTGATTTGACTCTACTGAAAATATGTATGTTATGAAACTGACTATGACCCGTGTGTAACTCTATATTATGTAGGTGCCTATAGATTGTTCTGTGCTCGCATTTTTACATGCCATTTGTAACAATTGTCACGAAGGTTTGTTTCTATTTAATCCACTATCTAACTAATGATCGGGAATTGCCTATAAACACGTCGATATTTCGTGATTTGGCAGATACGATCAATCTAACACTTATGTTGCTTTAAATTGTTTAAACACAATAGATTAGTGCTTTTAAGGGTTTCGTACCCAAAGGGTAAAACGACCCCCTATTATTTAAACTCCGTTGTCCGTCCGTCTGTCTGTCATCTGGCTTTATATATCTCGTGAACCTTGATTATAATAATTAAAATGCTTACACGTGATGTATTTCTGTTGCCGCTAAAACAACAAGTACTAAAACAGAATAATTAAATATTTAATTGGAGCTCTTATACCTACATCAGACATTACTTTTTTGACGTTTTCATAGATAGAATCGTACGGAACACATCGTGCGCGAGGTGACTCGCACTTGGTTGGTGTTTCACTGGATTTTTTTATGTAAGTACTTATTGCTTAGTGTGTCAACCTTTCATTCGCATTTGTTCACACATAATACGATAGGTTCTAAAATGAACCTAACTAAAATCGTATCATATAAAACCGCGTCTTCAGTCCATGGCATGGTGCATACTACAAGAACAAAATATCACCATCATAGAACATTATCAGTCGATTATTTTCATATCCCCTCATGTATGCCGTTAAGTCTAGTCAACCTTATGCGGTATTCCCAGTCTTAATGATCGTGCCGTTAGTAATAATCTTACATCTATCCGTATTATTTTGAACTGCATACCTACATACATGGTTTGTTTGCTATTTCTTTTATTCGTTTTATAATACCTAAGCCTACTTTGTGTTTAATATTTTTTTAAAACGCTTCATATTCATAGCCTAATTTTTTTTATACCGAAGTACTATTAACTCACGTGTAATTTTCGGGATTACCCAAATAGTTTTGGAATATTATGATTATGAGGTCCTTCCTCATACATGAGCTCACTTCGGTCAAATCGCATCTGATACTCGTAGGTACGTGAGTTAAGTCAAACGCCAAAGCTTTGTACTAATAAAAAAATTATTAAAAAATTCAAGTAAAGCAAGAAACTGTTGGAATATTGGATAAGACAAGACCTGCACCAAGATTATCTTAGTTGCGCGATTTGACGTACTCTTAATGCGGTCGACATTTTTAAACTGATATGATACCTACTTGCATTACATAAGTATACGTAAATTTGTTTTCGTTTGATATTGTAAGTGTTTTATTAATAAGATAACATTGCATTGCAACGTGCTGAATGTTTCGTTGCTAACTGAACCTTAAAATAGATTTATATTTTATTAAAAATAGCTTATACCTGTGTCATCGTCCGCGTGGATTTCATATTTAATTGGACCAAAAGGTCACGTCGTCCCATATAAATTTTGTCCCTGTCTTTCACCCCTTTAGTGGTAGAATTTCGGAAAAACTTTTCTTATCGGATGGCTACGTCATACAAAAAACACACCTTAAAGTTTCAGCCTAGGTCTCTACGATCTGCGGTTTGGGCTGTGCGTTGATCTGTCAGGACAATGCATTTTATATCTATGTAAGTATAGATAATGTTAGTAGATATACACAAACTTACGATAGGGATTTCAACAAATCAATTTTTTATTAGATTTGGCCCAGAGATCGTCCTTCGGTACTTGTAAAAGACATATTATAATAGACGTTAAATTTTGGTTTCACTTCAGAAAAGGATTATAAAGTGCTCTTCCTGTTAATGTTATTTCTTGGATTTTATTTAGATATATAGTGATTTTGTTCGTTTCGTTCCATCGTTACCATAAGAATTACGTAGGTTACAAAAAGTAGTCGAGTAGTTTAGTAACACTGAGGGAACTACCGAAGTTTTAGATTGGAAAGCCAAATTAAGTAGAAAACAACGTTTTGTTCTGATATTCTCTCAGTCGAGAGAACGATTGCATCACTTTGTGTTCAGGGTTAGGGACTGAGGCAAGCATATCCTTAGGGTTGATGAGTATATTTTTGTCCTCTTATCAATAATGTCATTTTTGTAATTTTCAATATAAATATTTCAAAATTAAAATGTTACTGTTAAAGTGCATTATTGGATTTGCTGTTTCATTGATTCATGGAGGTTTAAAAATTACTTAGCAATATTTAAAAAATATTTTTTAATGAATCCTACTAATATTGTACTCGTATATGCGAAAGTTTGTAAGTATGGATGGATGGATGTTTGTTACTCTTTCAAGTAAAAACTTAGGTATACATCAGAATAACACATAAGCTACAACTTATAAAGATATTGTGTGAATTGCTCGAAATACTAATCCTGCGAAGACGAAGTCGCGGGCACCATCTAGTTTTACAATAAATAACAAAAACTTGTATTATCAAAGTCAGGTTCAACTTCGGTAAGTAGAGTAAGGAATCCGGTAAAAACGTTTTGTGCGGTGCAGACGAATGAAATGGCCGCGTTGTTTGGGGTAGCGGGTTACCCGGCCAGTGGCGAAACGGGTAGGGTTGTCTGTTTACCTTTTAAGAAGATAAAATAATAATATTATTATAACTAGGGTTACGAAAAAACCGATTTCAAAGTTGTCGCGCACATCATTACCTACTGAAATTTAAGACTTAGGGTTTCCTCATGGATGCCGTTGTCAGATTAAAATGGGACCAAACGGGAAGCATCAGCTTTCAAATATAAAAAAAACATCCAAATCCTTTCACGCGGTCGAAAGTTATGACGTAACAAACGTAAAAAAAATACAGTCGAATTGAGAACCTCTTCCTGTTTTTGAAGTCGGTTAAAAATTATGTTAAATCAATTTATAGTCGAGTATGCAGTCCATGTCATGTAATGTAAAGTGTTCACTGCAGATATTCAAACTCAAATATATAATATGTTACTATTACTAAAGACTTCTTTGATCGTACTTAGGCACTTAGATGCGTTTACAAAGGAACTTAGAACTACTTCTGAATGACTGAGATTTCGTCTTACATTTTAAAAACTAAACATAAATCATAAATAAGTAGCTTACTTACTATACTGTTTACCTATTAGCTGACAAGACAAATTTTAAGGCGATCTGTTTAATTATTAAACAGTATTTCTACAATGAACACTCCTCTACAGCCGGCAATGTTCATGATTCCTCTGGTGTTTCTCTTGTTTAAAATAAGGCCATGTCACTTACTATTAGAAGGCCCGTATGCCTTTTTGTTACGAATAGACTCACTTTGTAAATATACAGTACAAGGTATAACAATTAAACGCTTGAATAATAAAAATTCTGCAAGACTCAAAAGTCAAGTTTCGTAATAATAAGTTTCTCGAACTCAGCAATGAAAGAAAAGATAGAAAAGAAATTGAGGCAAATATATTTTGCTGTTCAACCCTATCGGACGTTTGATGTTTTACGACTGCACTGCTCGTCATTAAACCTTCCCTATTTCGGAAGGATCTCAGGGTTGACACGTATATGTTTGCAGTTTTGTGTGATATACTTACACAGACGCTGTAAAATTTGAACTGGTTTTCGTGCAAGATGCATTTGCAACATAAACTTGCAAGCGATTTTCTTGAAACGCGAAAACCGAAATAAGAAAAATGGTACTTAATCTTCGTTACGGATAACGTAATAAATAGCAATTACAAACTAAGTATCTATTATACAAAGAAACATCTTACAAACTGGAACAGTAGAATATTTTTAATTAAATCAGAATTTTATCCTTTACGTTTACGTAGAGGTCATGAAACCTTGATGAATAATATTTTATCGAAGTTTTAGCTGTCTGATTGCAGGCCGAAATCTTGGATAGACCGTCATATCTACTCTATATACATTCACTCTACGTATGTAATATCGTGTTAGTTATATACATCGTGTCTATGTCCTTCATAGTGAATACTTTTTGGAGAGATTCAACGGAAATTGAAGGAATTATTCGTTGGATAGAAAAATTTACAGTACTGAAAGATGTGTTTTTTTCAGTAGAAAAAATCTTCTCTTAATGAGTAAAAGCTGGTATGTTTTTATTGAGAGTAAAATCCGCTGTCTTCATCAAAAAAATATTTGAACTATGATGTAGTTAAACTATATAATGTAGGTATACGTATTCGTCGGTCGTGCAACTTAATGCGTTACTCCTGCGGTCGCATTTCCCACAAAAATACATTTGCACGTGCATTCCCCTGGACTACGATAATTACAAAGTGCTACATTTGTCTCAGCTACGAGTCGCACGCATTGTCAACACAAACACATGCGATGTATATTAGCGGAGATACGGAAAAGTGTAACGCTGTTGTCGGGCGGATGTGCCATGGCTGCTATGCCATCCGCCATGTAAGAGTTCGACTCCCAGCGGAGCTAAAGTTTAAATGATGAATCCAGATTTCTGTTCTGGTGTGGGTTGTGTGATTATCTTAATAAGTGGTAGTATATGTAGCTTTAACCCGCCGAGAAGCGTTATGTCAAGTTCTTGTGTTTCGGATCGGTGGTGCGAATGCCGAAGACACTTTATTTGAGCCGACCTCTGTCGTCATGAGCAGCAAAGCATCAATTTTCGACCTACTTGAGGATGGAAGTAGGTGTCCATGGGTTGCAGTGACCACTTAATCCCAATCAGATGCCATCAGTTGGCCTGGATGATGTTTAGCTACTCATTTAAGGTAAAAAAAAAAAAAATAACCATGCTGTATTGTCCCATGTCGGACGAGGCCAAAATGTTGATTGAGTTGACCAATTTAGGCATAAGCAAATGTTGATTTTACTGTTATACCTATGGCGAATTATTGTGTGTAGTTTTACGGGACGATGTGGTCGCTGTGCGACAAAGTCCTTCAATAAATAAAAAATGCATCACGATGACGAAAAACTTAAGAGTATTTTTATGATGGGCCTACTTTCATCACATGTCATGTTACTTGTATATTATTGCCGCACGCACGTATCACGATTTCCATTAAGACCAATTACGTATGTAGTCATGTCTATTGATGCATTTTCGCGCAAACCAGTTTGGTTCATTCAGTAGCAAATGGATGAATCAAACGTTACTGGCGACTACGAGTAGGTAAACATGTAGGTGCTTGAAAAATGGTGTAAGAAAACACGCTTCGTTTTAGAAAGATAGTGAAATTTTATTGTAAGGTAAGCCGTTCCAACTATACTCGTACCTATGCTTTACTTGTATAGCCAAAGTAATTATGCTGTAAAAAAACTTTTCGACTCTATGTAGATTTCAAATCAGAGAAAAGCAAACATGTAAAATAAAACGTTGTGCTCAGTTTACTGCCGGCAATCTTCAAATACTTTTCATAAAGGTTGAAAATAAATTTGCTAGTATTTAATTTGTAGTATTAACTAAATTAGTGTTACCTATTTAAATTCAGTGACATAAGCAACTGATTTGAATAGACTTGTATTGTGGAGGAAAAGGGGAGATCTCCGCCAGGCGATGTCACTGCCTGGGAACCGCGGTTCAGTTGTTAGTATATTGTTATTCGTTGTTGAGGCGTTTTCATGTAAGGCGCGCGCGCTTATATTACTGTAGGTAGCGCGCCGCTACAGTATCAACTTTTTCCATTAATTGATGGATAACTCTATTGTTCATCAACATGAAAAATAATCCAATAAAAAATAATTGGGTAACAAAAACAGTATACAAAAGGTGATATTTTTTTTGCTTGACGACATACGTGCCTATTTATAATCTATACCTAGTCCTGATTTTATACCAGTTTATGGTGGCACTACGTTGCTTAACCACGGACGCTAGCTCAGACCAAGCACCAATATTTGCCTGTCACGCCATTCTGTTTATCAGTACCCAGAATAAATTGTACTTTACTGAAACTGTTTTTCTTTGTTAGTTTGTTTATTTAGAAAGGTTATTCATACTAATACGTATAGGTAGTATGTTTATTGAAATGGAGCGAAGAAAAAAGAAAGAAAGAACGCTATTTTCTTAATTTTTTTGATAGCAAATTTATTTAGCTTTATTAATTTAGTCACTATTTGGTATAAGTAATGTAGACACTGCATTGTAGATCAAAACAACGTAATGCATCATAGCAACGTAAAGACTCTGTCCCAACTCCGATCCCATCGCATGTGGATCCTTACTTCTGAGTGTCAAGTTAACCAATATTTTTAAACTGTCTCAGTAAACAACGTAAAACATTTAGCAACGAGTTATAACTTTATCGCTTTTATAAATGCCTGTTTAATACAGAAGCGTCAGTGGTTCGAATTACATTTGCCAGCTCCAATGGATCGCAGGCAACTCTGAATTTTTGAAATTGATTATTAATGAAAGACAACACGATGACAAACCGCGCATGCCTGGGTTCTACAAACTTTTTAAAGGCACGCCACGTTGTGAAGTTCAATTAACTATGTTTTGCCGCTGATGGTGATGTGAAGCTCTTTTTAAGCTTGCCAGACTTGCCTTGCCCAGACTTATACTTAACAGGTTGTTTGCAAGTCTCTATGCTACCAGAAAAATCCATAACAGTTAACTTTGTATCAACTCGTGTGGGGATGAGTTACCTTGTTAACCGACTTCAAAAAAAAGGAAGAGGTTCTCAATTCGACGGTATTTTTTTATGTTTGTTACCTCATAACTTTCGACTGGGCGAACCGATTTGGATGATTCTGTTTTTATTTAAAAGCTGATGCTTCCCGTTTGGTCCCATTTTCACGTCCAGTTCTGTCAACGGCATCCATGAGAAAAACATTATAAGTCTTAAATTTCAGTATGCGCGCGACAACTTGAAAGTCGGTTTTTTCCGTAACGGGAGTTGTAAATATTTTATCGTTTACTAGCTGTGCCACGCGGTTTCACCCGCGTTAAGAATTGTGACGTAACGCTTGATAGCCT
>DWQK01002517.1:0-13028 GCA_018231225.1 Noctuana stator | reverse complement strand
TCCGCATTGGAGCAGCGTGGTGGAGTATGCTCCAGGCCTTCCCCGGTTGTGGGGAGAGACCCGTGCCCAGCAATGGGACATAAAAAGGGTTGAAGCCACTACCATCCTAAAACTCGATGAATCGAATGAATGACATATTATTAATCTTATTTCATTTTATTATGTACCAATTACCAATATTATCATTTACCTACCAGTATCCGGAGACCTAAGTGTCCATAGAAAAATTACCAAGTAGATCGAATCTTAAATTAGATTAAAATTAATTGTTGAAAATGTGCATTAAAATAAAAAATTGTGAATGATATTCATTTATTTTTTATGTAACATTTAATAACTTTAATAAATTTTTAATACCTACATACAATAATAATATAATTATGTATAAACAAACCACTGTCAAAAATATTTATAAAAACCTGTACATTTTTTTTTAAATTAAGTTAATTTATACATAACAACATACAAAAACCTTTACGTACCTACACCTTAACGACTTAAGTAGGTATGTACACCAATCCACGCGACAAAAAAATCAATATTAAAAGACTCATTTTAATTTCTACCTTTAGGAGGGTCGGCAACCTTTTGGCAAACAAGGGCAACAATTGGCAGAGCTTACTAAGTTACTACATAGGTACGCTACTATGCACCATTGTCTCTCACCTTGCATGCAATTTTGTTTCATTTGTTTCAACCCATGATTTTGTTTCATTTGCTTTCTTTATTTTTTTTTTTTTTGCTAGCTTTGTACCCCGTTATAAAGACGTAAATTAAATAATTATAAATTTATTAATAATAGTAGTCTGTGACTGTCAAAAAGTTCATTTCTCTTGTGTATTTTGACCAAGTTACTGTTTTTTTCTCTATGTTAAGTCTTAAATTCTTATCTCTGTATCTTAATGCTTCCTTTAAAATGTGTTTGTTAAAAGAATGTACATGTGGGTGATTAGAATATTCATCAACACTTATCCATTTACAATCTTTGACTTCCCTTTGGGAGATAGTAATTTTTTCTGAAAGTGCTTTCATCATAAGCAAAACATATATGTCTGAGTTTCCATACATCATATTATGTGTGTGTCTAAATGTAATTACAGATTGAAATTCTGAATCAATCCCTGTCTCTTCCTTCACTTCTCTAACAGCTGCTAGTTTGATGTCTTCACCTGAAGCCAATTCAAAAGAAATTTCAATTATAAATTCAAACATTACAATACACAGATTATAAAAATATTGCACACATGAAGGGTAAGATTTGGAAGTGTCAGATTGAGAAGGGTGAAACAGAATACAATAGAATTTATACAGAGAAGTGCACACAGCTGAAATTTATACAAAATATCCTCCTTCCCTAGTATTTGTCATATTCATCATTTAGCAATTGCCTCCTTGTAAGGCTCAAATTAAAAAAAAAATTAAAAAAGTACCTCTTTCGACATATCCTCCTGGTAACTTCAAATGTGGATACTCATAATGTTGTTCCGAAACAGCCAAAATCTGATTTGCTTCATTGAACACCAGAGCACCAACACCTAGGTTTGTATGGCAAGGTGGAGGCAGGTTGGCTTCTGTATCAGTTGGCAGCCATTTGTACATCACAACAATGTTGTCTCTGGCATGGTGGAAATTAAAACCTTTCTATGGATACCAAACCTTCATGTAAAAAATACAAATAAAAAATATGAGTCAGCAAAACATAATTGATTGAAAAACAGCACAGACTTACTTTAGCTAACACTGGAACATACAGTGAATCATTTATATGAACTTTAAACCACACACATTTCCTGCCTTCCTTTGACCATTTTTGTAAGGACTCTGAAACAGGTAATTTATTTTAAGTATTTAGCTGTTTTAACTTAAGTAATTACTACATATTATATTATACAAGTAAAAAAATCATTGTATGTCCTCAGAACTATTAAGTGAGAACAACCACTTCACAAGTAGACCAGATTAGAGATCAGATATTAGCTGGGAAATTAGTTTTAAAAGCAGAACCAGATTTGTTAATTGACCCCCTACTAAAAGGATTTTGCTGATAGGTTTAATTTTAACCCTTTTCCTATGATTAATGCGTATACCAGTTTTGCTTCAGGAGTGGCATCATAACAGTGTTTATACACATATATATGCTACTTTTCTTAGTATAGAATTAATAACTTTGTCTACCAGGCTTGTGTATGTTCTTTTTATTACAAACAATAGAGCATAATTATTTCCAAGTTTAGACAGCTACACAGTAATTAACTAAAGCCTCCACATAATATTACATCATATAGAACTTTTGTACCATTTGAGATTAGTCCTTATTTATCATGGGCTGCAGTGAGCACTTAAATAATCAGGTGGGCTACATATCTGTTTGCTCAAACATCTCACAAATGGTTAAGACATTTTACCTTGCAATTGATTTTTGAACATAATATCAGTTTTAGATGTCTCTTTAGCTGTATCCACAGTAATTCCATTGAATCTATCTTCTTCTCCAACAAAAGTTTGAGGAACAGATGATGACATTATTCTAAAACAGATTTCAAGATTAATCTGTGGTCACTGTGGTCAAGTTAGGTTAGGTATGTTACAGAAAATACTTTTTAATAATAACAGAAACAGGTAAGTAGATACTCTATAATTACATTACATAAGATATTCTATAATTTCTATAGGATAGGAAGATATTTACTGAATACTGATACTTTTAAAGCAAACACAGTAAAAGTAAAATAAAAACAGTGACATAAAAAAGGCTAGAATACCTTAAACCTCTTGATTTACAGATGAATAAATACTTTAACCCATAACGTGAAGTAATCAACATTTCGATATAGAATAATTAAAAATTATTATAAAAAAACTTTCACACTATGTACAAAATAAATAAGAATATTCAATCTAGTTTATCCAGTTCATATTTTATAATTTTGATTTTTGATTTTGACAATTTGACTTGTCCACAGACTACTTAGAACTAACTAACTAGAACCACATAACACTAAACTTGTCTAAAATACCTTGAATACAATACACACAGACTATGAAAATATAGAATTATTTGATATGGATTAATATTATGGTAGTGTTGCCTGTTGCGTTGCGACAAATACGACGATCAATAGATGGATCAATACCTAGGTGAATTGTCACTTTTGTGTCAGATACTTGCCTTGACAGTGACAGAACTGACAGCATGAGTGCATCAATAATTCAATCAAGTTCAACTCAACTCAATCAAATTCAATCAATATAATACCAGTGATACCTACCTAGTTGAATAAAATAGAGGATATAAAGGTAACTGGTAAAAATAAGATAGTAAAGTAGTCTTATAAGTAGTCAAAGCAAGTAAAATACAAGCAAAGCAAAGTCTATGATGTGATAAAGGTTTACGAATACGAAAGAGATTAACTTAACAGACAAAAAGTATTTTTTGTGAGTAACTGATTAGATAAAATGTTTACGTTTAACATGCGTTACATGCGTTTAACCTTTGGTCTAACTAATCAATTATTCAGTTTAGGTTGCTGAAATAAGTTGTCATTGTAAACTCTTGTTCGTAGATTACTTTGTGTAAGTTATCGTGTACCTACGTGCATATTCTTTCCATTTTAGACATGACATTTCAAGGTAGTGTCGATAGGTATAATGGAGTAACAGTTAATTCTGAAGATGAAACCTGTAATGTTAATCTCTTTCCAAATCAATTGATTGGTAAGTAAAAATCTAACCTTAAAATTATTTTAACCAAACTTCGTATATAATTCCTTTTTGGTTAATGGCCACTTTTTATGAAGACTTGAAAAGTGCTAACAAATAAACAAAAAAACTACCAAATAGTGTTCTGTGCAAACTGAGGTCATTTCATTTATAGTTTCTATGTTGGTTAGCGTCTTTTATTAACATTAATTAATTTATTTATTTTAAGTAGGTATATTAATGTTTTCTGAAGCTAAAGCCACACACCTATAACGTACTATAAACTTAATTTTTTCAGACTCCCTAAAGAAATGGGAAGATGAGAAGAAGAGATGCATATGGTTTAAAGTAAATATAAAGGACTCTGCCTGGGTCCCAATGCTTGCAAATGTAACTATGTTATACCCACCATTTTTTGTTGTAATACATGAACATGACCTTAATATCCTTATCCTAATATCAAGACCCTTTCTATGATTTACTTTTTAATGTTTGTAGGAAGGATTTAACTTTCATCATTCCAGAGACAACTTTGTAATGATGTACAAATGGCTTCCAAAGGATAGCCCATGCAATCTACCTCCAGCATGCCACACTAATTTAGGAGTTGGGGGATTGGTGTTGAATGATCATAATCAGATATTAGTTGTAACAGAACAGCACTTTGAATACCCACATTGGAAACTCCCTGGAGGATATGTGGAAAGAGGTAATATTATCTTGTGTAAAAAAAAGTTTATTTAAAGATTTATCCGCAGTGAAATTTACAATATCTTACAAAGTGTATGGTACAACTTAATGCAAATATGCAATTTGTACTGTATTAACCCACACCATTAGAAATATGTGTGTATTTTTTAAAATATTTCTATATAATAGGTAGGTGTACAATAAATTATGTCTTTAAAAAGAATTTACTCCATAATAACTGGAAATTGATTTAAAAACTAATGTTCAATAATATAATAAATAACTTACAAAATGACTAATATAAAAAATACACACCATTTACACAACTCACAATGTATGACAATACAGAATTAATTTAAGATCCTGCAAAAGTTTCTTGATTCCTATGCTCTCTACTGTCTTTATTGATTTCATTTGTTTAAAAAAAAAAGAAAATTAAATATTGAGTTTAACACTAGGTTAATATAAAAATTTATTTTTCTTGTGATGAATGGGTTTTTGATATAAAATTGCATTATTGCATATTATTTATATCCAACTAACCTGTTCTTATCTTGAAACAATAAATGGTAACAATTTTAGGTGAGGACATAATGGACGCAGCAGTTAGAGAAGTCAAAGAAGAGACTGGGGTGGATGCTGTTTTTGAGTCTATGATAACTCTGAGACACACACATAATACAATGTTTGGCAATTCAGATATTTATGTTGTAGTGCTACTAACGGCTACATCTACTGATATTACAAAATCTGATAATGAAATTAAAGATTGTAGATGGATGGACATTGATGAATTTTTAAATCATCCTCATGTCCATGAGTTTAACCGCTTTATAGTAAATCAAGCGATGGACTTGAAAAATAGAAGATATAAGATGAAGTTAGAAAAACATACAATAAAGATTTCAACATGGTCTAGAGATATAACTTCGTTGGTTTTAGAAGATGTATAAATTGTTTATGAAAGTTGGTTCCAAATGGGGCTACCCCTTCAAAACGAATTAAATGGCTGCATTGAAGGTTGCAATCCACACATCCACACAAAAAGTCAACAATAGAAATAAAGAAGCCGAAAATCTATAGAACTATAGATAAATATTGATTATTCAGTTTGTGGACATGGAAGGCATTTTATATGAATCAAATAACCTCTTTAGGGACTAGGAGTAATATTATAAGTGCACAATATGCTACTTATAAATATTGCCTTGACAATCAGCAATAAATATTTATTTTTATGTGATATATTTATGCTTCATAAAATAAATTATAATTTTAATGTAAAAAAAATCATCTTGCTACATTTACCTTTTCTTCATATATTTATCTACAATTATATTACAGATTAATTATATTACTATCAGTAAAATTTACATTAAAATCATCTTACAAAAGTATACAAAGTGGATGATCATGTTTATTCAGTAAAATTGATCAAATAAAACATTTATTGTTAACAATTTATTGCAAGATAAGTAGCATCACAACAGTAATTCAAATTAATATTTTCCAGAGGTAATAATAATAGGGGATATTTTTTGGACCAGTTTGTAGATAACATTGTTATTTTTGGTTTGTGTTAAAATATGTTATTAATGTAATAATGTTGGATTTATTCGAATCCATTGCACAAATTATAAATTAATGAGATAAAAGAATTTCTCACTATTTTTTTATTATTACTATTTAATTTATATTATAATATGCAGTAGATAGTCATCTAGTACGTATTTAAGTATTCCTTCCAAGTATCCAGATGCAGATTCGTCGAATGTATGTTTCATCGCGTTATGTATAGTGTATAATATGTACAGTGAAATGCTGGTGAGTTGTTAAGTGTAGGCAATTTTCTCTTTTGATTGGATCATATTAATTTTCTTTAGTGCTTCCTTGCCCAATTCCCTTGCATAGAATGCCCACCAACAAAACATACAGAGATAGACTGTCAGACAGTCTGTATATTATAAAATTGAGTGTTGCTTTGACATGAAATGTTTGATTATGATAGTTTGACTGCATATTAATGATATAGTGTTTGCATTTGGACCACCAAGTGATCATAGTTTGTTATTTGTATAATTGACTAACACTTTTACTCAAAGAAAAAATATGCTCCCACTCTGTACGATGACATGTAGACTTTTAAAAACAGTAAAGTTTTAACTATGAAATTAATTAGCACAAATTTAACAAATCACTAACTTCTCCAGAAAAATCACCCGCTACCAAATATTTCATAGTCCTATTAATGTATACAATATACCCAGCTTATGCCCACACTGAAATTATTGACTTGTTTCGTTTAGTCTTAATCCAGGTCTGGAGCTGCAGTTGCTGTTTTCTCACAAACTCCATCATCATCAGAACTATCCACATCACCTATTATTGACTTTAACAACCCACTAAGCATTGAGTTTGGGTCCCTTTCCTTCCTGTGTATTTTTATTCCAAACCAAATGAAGCCAATTTTGTCCAAGTAGTCTGAATAATTTGGGTCACGCTTAATTTGTTTTGCATAGTTCATCTTAAGATATAGGAACTGTGCTGTATCTTTCCTGTAAGTATATATATAAAAAAATAATAAAGTGAATAGTAAAAATAAATAGTCAATAAACATGCAATGAATGAAAGTATACTTACTGTTCAATTGCTAGCAATAAGTATGCCAAATAATTCAGTAATGGATATAAATATGGAGGACCTGTGCAGTTTTTTACTCCCGGGTGTAGCCATGTGTACTTTTTAAAAGTATCTTTTGCCATCTTAATATTTCTAAGACAAAGAAATTGTAATACAGCTTGTGCTATGAAGAGGTCTATTTCCTTCTTGAGCCCTCTATTCAAATGTAACTCTATAAGCATCCTTGCATAAGTAGTTCCATCACATGAGTGTAAGAAATGTCTATGAGCTAATGTATATTTGTGTTCGTGCCAGTATACCTCTGCTATTTTCTGAAAATAGGTTAGACATCATTTTACAATAAATCAGTATTTAAGAGACTAAAACCTATTCTGTGTTTGAAAACAACAAGACATAAGAAACAAAAACACAATGGTCCATGGGAATACACGAGACATAACAAGTTAAAACAAAAAAATCCACACTTATTTACCTCTATCAACATTCCTTATATTTGGGAAATTAAGTTGATAGTATAGGAATGCTCTCAACCTATGGGTTATGCTCCTTCATAGCCCATTAATTATAATTACAATGAGAATTTACTGTTTTGTATTATCAACCTATACCTACCTATCATTGAATTGCCAGTGAGAGATAAGAACAAAATTGACAATCAAAATGATGAAAATCTGAATAACATACCTTATGAAGTAAAGGATGTCCTCTCTTATTACTATCCATTGACCATTTCACAGCATTTGCAAGAAAAGTCTCACGCTCCGGTATTGTTGAGTTCATAAGTTCAAATAACTTGGCTAGCTTGTCGATCCATTCCTCGCTAGGTTTGGTTTCAGACTTTAACAACACATCTATAACTAATAAAGCTAAATCTGCACCACTACCTTGCTGATCGTGTTCGAGTAACAACTTAGACCCTTTGAACAATAGATTTAAAAGATCTGCATACTTCTGTTGACTGAGATATCTGAAATTTTACCATAACATTTTAATGATTATTTGAATTAAAGGTTATTATTATATTATTTAATCTCGATTAAAGACCTGATGTAAGAGGTTGGTCAAATAGTTAAAAGTACCTGAAATACAATGTCCTGTACATTTGATGAGCTTCATAGTATTGACCAGATTTAACAGACGCTTCCAATTTATCCAAAACACGTGTCACGCCTCTTTCGCTGCGAGTAGCCATAATTTTAGATAAATTCACTTTGCCTCAAAAATCTGTTTTTTTCTTTTTATGAGGAGAATTAAATTTATTTTTTACATCACAATCACATAGGTAGGTACCAGAGAAAATATAAAACCATAGATATCATATAAATTATAAACACCCGTATGTCACTTAACTGACATCTGACATGTATAATGGCAATGGCGTATTTGACACTACTCTACTCATTATTAATTCTAAAAGATTAATTACATTATGTAATTATTTATATTATTATTATTTTTTCTTATTTATTATTATTATTATAAAGTAAAAGATAAAAATTGTTTTAAAATTTTTATTTCGCTTACATTGTTTAATTAATTCCATATTTATTTCCTTTGAATCAATTAAAAAATCTATCAATTGCCTTATGAAATTATGATGGTAAGCGGTATGTATCTCTTCTCTGTGACTCGCCGGAAGTGACATCATATTACAACACATCCAGCTAATTATCCGACTTAAAAAAAAACAGGTTCCCAATTCGACTGTATTTTTTTATGTTTGTTACCTCATATCTGACTGTTCGACTGGGTGAACGGATTTGGATGATTCTTTTTTTATTTGAAAGTTGATGCTTTCGGTTTGGTCCAACTCCAAAAGATTAATGAAGTCTGTATCAGTTAAAGTTATTTTTTACTTTTAGTACCTACTATTGCTAAAGTATAACATCAAAATAACTCAACAATTTCTGTTGATAATGTTAGGCAATCTCAGTCTCTGAAAAAGAAGAAAGATTTCCAATAACGTAGATACGAGTACGTAGGTATAGGTACCAAGTAGGTACGACGGCAATATTTCAATATGCCAGGCTACTAACAAATGCCAGAAATTTCAGAGAACTTTCATCATATTATACCTATCTAACTTTTGCTGTAAAGTTTGTTACTTTTGTGAACTAATTTATATGTAAATTTTTAATATGTGTTTAGGTAATTATAAATCATATTGAGAGCATTTGTATTTTATTTATTATATCAATATTCGATATAATGTGTAGGTATTAATAGGTACCTACCTATATACCTATTATTTAATCACAAGTCTCACCCGCAATATTTTATGTTCAATGTTAAAAATTTAATCAAAAGTGAATCTCTTTATTATTCTGATTATTAAATGAAACATTTTGGCCAACATCAATAAAGGAGGTTATCAATTCGATACGTTTTAGGTGTGTACCAATGTAACATTATTGGAATTGCGAGATATTCACACATGATAAACTTTTAGGGCTTCCAAACAAATACTTTCATTAACTTCAGTACTTTGGTTGTTAAAAATATTTTTTTTTTGAGACATAATAATATTGTGAATCAACAGGTATCAATAACTAGAACTGTGCTATTTAAAAAAGTTAATACTTATCTATATATACTAATATATAAAGCTGAAGAGTTTGTTTGAACGCGCTAATCTCTGGAACTACAAGTCGGATATTAAAAATTCTTTTTGAAATGAATTAAACATTACGGATTTCGTTATTTATTTTTGAAATAAATTTATTTTTTTCAAAACACAACTTTTCAGTTATCGTTATCGAATCTTAGTACAAAACATAAACTGTGAAATAAAAACTTAATAGAACTTAATAGATTAATAGTTTATTAGTCGTATTGTCCGAAATAGAAGCCTACCTACTTAGCTTACATAACAATTTAATCTCAATATTCTCAATGCAGCTCGACAATTAGTGCTACTGAATATTTAATAATGTAATGTTTGGAAACCAACCTGTTTGTATCTTTTATTTTATTAATCTGGCAACCCGCCCTGGCTTCGCATGGTTGCAATGCAATCACTTGTGTCATTTAAGTTATATTTGATCGATTTAAAAAAATATATTACATTACGGGTACTTATAGGTATACTTACTATACTTGATGGCATTCTCCGCCGGCGCGACTTAGATAAGTCAGGGAGATAATGCCAGGAGTTACTAGATACAGAATAAAGAAAAATTCGGGCTCTTTGACTAAACTTACCTACCTAAGCAATCAATTTAAATTACCTTAACATAAAGAACAAACAACCTAGCATAATTATTTTAATTAGCTGTGTTTGTTTATATTGTACTCGGGCATTAACTGCATTTCACGTAGGAGAACAGCTAATTACCAACAGCACTCAATTTAAGGTACCTATATGAAAAATTTTTTTACAGTTGTTTTTTTTTGTTTGCGAGATTTTTCTCCTCACAACCAAGAAAAGCCTGGATCGTACGCCAGGTCTCCAGGGTTAGTGGCCGACTAATTGTTGAACCGCACGTAAGGCCTCTGACCAGATTTAACGACTGTTATCTATCAATAACAGCCAGGGCCGACGGCTTATCCACGCTAGCAGCGGCTCTATTGTAAAATTTAATAACCAGTAAATAATAGATGTAATCACTCCCGGGGAAGCATAATATTAAACACAGGGCTTAAATCGCATCATAGGTTAATATTTAGTGAGGTTGATTGTTCGATCTTTAAGTGCTTCAAGCAGTTCTGTAATCAATACGATAATTATTTTCATAGTATTTGACATAATTTATTATAGGTACTCGTAGCAGGTACCTTCCAAGATAATATTTAACGATTGAAAATTGTATAAACCTCAATAAATTATATACCAAAACCGTTAGCATGTAAGCCATGTTAAAGATTTGATTTTATTTTATACTCCCATGTAGGTATATAAAGCGGTGCAAACCGCGCCAACATTCGTTTGGTAATTTTTTTTCAGTTTGTTGTTTGATAATATTTAGTTTTATATATTACGCAGTGGTAGATGTACCTAAGTATTATAATGGTAAATTTGTATAAAATTTTTCGTTCTACTAAATAATTTTTGTTATTATTTGCTTTAGAAACAAATTCGAAAGCTCGAAAGTTCTCTTGTTTATGGATGCCTGCACCATAAAGGGAGTATGCTCGGCAAATTTCATGTTTCTGTACCCAGCCGTGTATGGTATGCATTGATGAGTTTCTAGGCATGATCACTGGTATAGCATAGCAACATGTGTAGATGTGAGCAATTTCCTAAGCTGGTTCATATTTTGTGTTAAAATTACAAGCATACTGTCATAAACAATATTTTTAGTTACGAAATTGATTCCATATCAATGTTCATTGAGGTAATATTGACATTTTCAGTTTATGAATTTAATGTTCATGTTTAGTAATGAACTGTACACGTGTTTGTCGTTAAAAACTGTATTACCTATTATTATAATAACGGCGCGTAAAATGTATTAACATAATGCATTGCAGTAAAGAATATAAATATGAATAATGGCACTTAATAATTAAAATACCCTGATTCCAGTTTAATTAAAATTGCGATTAACAGCTGCTTTAACAATGACAATGAGGATTTGTGAATAAAGTATTAATTTATCAATAGGCAGAGCAGCTTTGTCGTGATGAATGCTTATTTTATTTTTTATTGCAATAAAAATATTGCAATAGACTTGCTTTTTAAGCGTCCTAGAATATGGTGTTTTGCAATTATTAAGCTAGCATTGAGGCATATTTGCGTTCGATCGCGACTTCTTTAAAGGAGCACCCAAATAGGCGTTTATTTGGTGCGGACATTTTTGTAGCTGATTGTGTATCTAGTTTATATTATAATGATTGAAGGGATGAGCATTTTATTATATTGATACTTGGCGTGACCACAGATGAAATAATATTAATTCGTGCGTGACACGAAATTGACATAAAGTGACATGAATACACACGACCAACTTTTGAGTCGTGATAATTAATTTAATTTAGCCTTTTTAAAATGTTTTCACTGATGGAAAGGCAGTAACTGGGTCAACTAAAATGATTACGCCGTAAACGATTACGTCTTTAATCTAGGTTACGTCCCGTTTCGGTAAATCATTTCCTAGTCCTTTTTTTCCTAGGTAAGCCGATATCCAATTAAATTGGTCTCCCGTAAAAATTACAGTTCAAAACTTTTTTTTCATTATTTATTAGTCGGAAAACTAACAGCTACATAAATACATGTATATATAAAGATATATAATATATAAAATTAAAAAGATAAATATATAAAATTAAATTAAAGTTGTATGGGCGACAACTTCTTTTTCTCACAGCATAACAGCATCATCTAGATCTCCATCATTTTAGGAAAGTTGTACGAGTAGTAAATATTTTTCCCTTCAAGTACCTTTAAATCACTAAAGATTACTTTTATTACTGCCATTCAAATTGTGACAAAAATCCGGAACGTTACAGTAGCTGTGGCAGCTCGTTATGCAAATCCCCTCACTAATACCTGTCTCAATAAATATTCAAAGGAGTCATTAGCGACCTCGTGATAATGTAACTCGCTTTGTCCGTCTGTCTCTGAGAAGTGATCTACACGACATCATCATTAAGCATTAATGTTCTTACACATTATAGCATTTAGAAGCATCAAGTAATTTGTCACTTCACGTTCCTTGAATATGAAGTAAAACACATATCTTCCGATACACCTCAACGCGTGTAGTCAAAAGTAGGCATAGGCATACTGAAACGGCAAAGAGTAGGCCACTTCGTTTGAGGAACCGATGGGGAAGAAAAGTCTTCGAATTGCGACCGCGTTTCGGCACAAAGATTACAGATCCAACCCGATAGATGATAGCGGGAGACCGCTGGATTAACGAGGAGCAGAACCGGACATAGAGGCGCCACTTAGGGAATCCTATAAAATAAATTTACAAATAATTCATTCATTTGTCTAGTAGTAGACAATATAATACATATCTCCACCAATCCGCATTAGTGCAGCGTGGTGAAGTATG
>DWQK01002516.1:0-13030 GCA_018231225.1 Noctuana stator | reverse complement strand
AAAAAAATAATTAAAAATAATTGTAAGCAAGAATAAAATGTTTTCGGACAAGTCATTATACTAATTCGAAGGTCTGTTCGACTCGAAAAGAGTGACACGTGTACTCTGACTTAGACATTCAGAGTTCCTTTTATAGTTCCAAGAACGAAAATGTAATGTGAAATGTTGGTATAAACCTATATGCAGGAAGAATGTTAACAGAAAACTTACCAGCAGGAGGGCACAATATAAGTAAAATGTCATGTCCTGAGTCCTGACATAAATTGAGAACAAGCAACGTACCTACCTACCTACCTAATAGAAACACTGGTACCAAAAATCCAAAGATCGTTTAAATATATACTATTTACCGCTTTTTATTTAACTATTACTAAAATAATACAACCTTTTACGTCCATACCCCTTTTACCATCACAGCAATTTCTATATTCACTAAATTCGGAAACCGACAGACAACCACACGAAAAATTGGACGTCGCGTCGTTCATGCACTTTTATTGAGACACTTTTAAATATATAATGTATGTGATTATAATATTATAGTTTGAATGGCCTTGACGTTATACTTAATGATGAATGAATAAATTTATAGCTAAGAGACCCTTTTGAAAAAATGTAGGTATACCTACGACATAAAAATAGCGTCATCGTGACGATGAATGACGATATGCAGGTCCCCGTTATATAATTGGAGAATTAAGATTAAAAGTTTGATTATGTTTCCCTTTTCAGTAGCTCATAAAGGTAATTTTTCAGCTCAGATTTTGCACGTAGTGCCTAGTGAGCAACCATCAAATATTATCCAACACTTGTTATACGTTTATAACAAGATAAAAAGTGTTGGATGCTCCTAAAATCGAAATGCTCGAAATATGCTTGTTCTTATGGTTTGTATTAAAAAAAAATTCATAGAAATATCTTAGGCAGTAAGCACCAAAAAAAAATTTTATTTTGTTGGGTTGCTGTGTTAGTAGCTAGCTACCTTGGTTTAAGTATTTAAATCTATGAGTAGCCATGCCATGAGTAGCTATGTGCAAGAAAACTTGCAACACTCAAAATGTCAATAATAAAAAATGTTTGTAATTTAAAAATCGAAGGACTGGTAACTTTCTTTTTAATTGATCAAAGTTGACGACGTTGACGTTGAGTTAGCTGGCATGGTGATGGTTGACTTCTTTACTTGACATTGACGTTTATTCGTTAATATTTCGTTGAAATTCGTTCTTTCTTTCCTTTTCATAAAAATCGTAATCGTATAGTCAGTCAATTCAATCATTAACTAAACTATATTCTATATTAATATAAAAAATTGATGGCATGGCATTACATACCTTTGCCACTTTGAATTAATTCTATTTATTAATTATTGTCAGACGGTTTTGTTTTGTTACAATCTTAAATAACGTAAAAAAGAAGTGAAAAATACAGAGAGTACAGAAATTGAATCATGGAATTTAAAGAGGATTGCATGGTGCTTTTAATATTACTGTTCTCGTGGATGGAATATGCTTGGGACTCTTATCTTTCCTTGCGGCAGGTAAATCTGTTTTTATTATTCATTTCATATAAGTACCTTACAGTTAATAAGATTCATTACTAATACAAACTATTATTTTTTTCAGCTTAGAGTCTACAAAACTAACATCTCAATTCCTGAATATTTAAAAGTAATTTTCAGTGAAGAAAAATTCGAAAAGGCTCGTATTTATGGAATGGATAAATCACTATTCATTATGTGTAAGGATTTCGTTGGTATAATTGTATCATCAATGCTATTGTACAATCGCTGGATTTATACGGCCTGGAGGGGTTGTGAAAAATTTGGTGCAATTTTTAATATTGCACCAGATCAAGAAATATTAATTACTTGTATATTTGTGACTCTAATAGCACTATTTAGCTATGTAATGTATCTTCCTTTCACAATATATAAGACATTTGTTCTTGAAGAGAAACATGGATTTAACAAACAAACTGTAAAATTCTTTATAAAAGATCAGATTAAAGCAATAGTGCTAAATTTAGTTATCACTTTGCCAATTGCATCAATAGCGGTATACATAATACAGTTGGGGGGATCTATGTTTACACTTTGGCTCTGGTTATTTACAACTCTTACAACATTACTGTTTCTAACAATTTATCCATCTATAATAGCACCACTCTTTGATAAGTTTGTTCCACTACCAGAAGGTCCACTACGGACTGGTATTGAGAATTTGGCATCGAAATTACACTTTCCCTTGTCACAAATATATATTGTAGAGGGATCTAAACGATCAGCACATAGCAACGCATATTTTACTGGTATATTTGGCCTGAAAAGGATTGTAATATTTGATACATTGGTAGAAAAGTATGATGAATCCAAAAAAGAAAAAACTGGATGTACAGATGCTGAAATTTTAGGCGTACTGGCCCATGAATTGGGTCATTGGAAGTGTAATCATATCAATAAGTCTATTTTCCTAACTGAAGTTAACCTATTCCTCATAATAAGTGCATTTGGTTTACTCTTCAAATACTCTTTATTATATACTTCACTTGGATTCCCGGAAGGTGAACAACCTATAATAATTGGTTTGGTTGTAGTTCTACAAATGGTTCTAGCACCCTACAATTATTTATTAGGCTACTTCTCAACTGCTCTCTCTCGGAAATTTGAATTTGAAGCAGACAACTTTGCAGTTTCCTTGGACTATGACAAGGAGCTTCAGTCCTCACTCTTAAAGTTAAGCAAAGATAATTTAGATTATCCAGTTTATGACAAACTTTACTCTGCTTGGAATCATTCTCACCCAACATTGTTACATAGAATAGAAAATATTAAAAGTCAAGCGGAAAAGCTAAAAAAGAGAGAGTAGAGATGAATTGCCTGGTACTTAATCTTAAGTTTTAACAAAGTGCATTTTTCAATAGTACAATTGTCTTTATTTTAATTCCATTATTAGTTTAATCATTTTATCATACAATACAATGTAGGTACATAATTAACTTCTCAATTATCTTTTATATGGAAATCTACTTTTTTTACAATATTTTTTATAAAAATTAATGCCTACCTTTGGTACCTTTTTACCAACGTTATTTTACGAAATTATGAAAGAGAATATTTCACTATCATGGAGTGACCATTATTGTCTCAACCTATAGTCTATCAAAAGTAATTAATAGTTATATTTAAAATTATTATGTCCAAAGATCATTACATATACGTATTAATTGTACATGTATGCAAGTGTAAACTAAGATTTTTATGTAATACGATTTTAAGGTATTTAAAATGTTTATAAAGTGACATGATTATCATTTGTTATTATTATATAATAAAATCTCTTGAGTACTGTAGTAGTAGATTCTTAATTTCATTGTATGTAGGTAGGTAGCTAAATTGTTAAGAAAGTCCTATCAATAATGACCATACCAAAATAGTAGTTACCTAACTGTTAATTAATGTTTGAAGAGACTCATTCAATAACAGTAGATAAGTACATAATATTGTATTTTACATTGTTCTTGTCAAGATTGTGACTAGACACAAATAAACAATCGAAAATTTCATGTACCATGGTATTGTAATAGATAGGACCTACTTTTTGTCATTCTATGCCCTATAGGTAAATATTTTTATAACATTCAGGTATTTATTAATAAGAATATGTCACTTTTTTCCTTTCTTAATATTAAACTTTCAAAAAAAAATTTTTTTTTCATACTTTCCTACTTACTAAATTTTATATTTGGCATATTGGCATATTTTTGCTACTAATGCACAATAAAGGACTAAAGCAAAGCCGGTTGCAATACACCTTTAAAGGTTAGGTATAGTATACCTACTTCAATGTCAGGTCAATGCAGGTTGCCTGCAGTCATTCTTGGTGAAGAATATTGAAAAAAAACACCTATGACATGACATTACTGGAAAATGTAGATTTATTGGGCCCATAACCTGTGCACCCACTAATTTCACCCATTATGGTGGGTATCAAGGTTGGAGTTCAGCCTTTTGGACCTTCGCCTAAGTTGCATGATGGTATTTCAACTCAACATAGGTACATAGTTCTGTTATAATTACAATATATTGTCGAAAATATAATACTAATTTAGTCTTCGCCGAAGGTACTACCTATTTATTAAAATGTTCTGCTTGCTCCAAGGTGTCAGGTAGCGGTCTATCTTTTGTTTCAGGCAATGGTACAAGTAAAAATAATTGGGTGAATGATACTACACTCAAAATTAGGAGTGGTAAATCGGATATTATTTCATCCAAGCCCACTATAACTGGAGCTATCATTGAACCAACCCGAGCAAAAATTGTTACGCCACCTACTCCAGCATTTCGTCCCAAGGTTGGAAATAACTCTCCCGATATTAAATATAAGGCTGGCACGGTACCCTAGAAAAAAAAGAGGCCTACAGTTAGTTCATACATAGGTATATCCTATCTACGCCTATAATTAGGCGTATCGCAGAGATCGCGCTGTGCGGTACCACGTCATTCGTGACGAAGCGGCCACCTCTACGCTTCTTAGATATTGAATTTATTTTGTTCAGAAAATAAGTAAGTAAAGAATGTTCTCTTAAAGGCATAAATTAGAAAATATAGATAGATTTTAAATCTTACCGCCATACCGGCAAAACCAACTCCGGCAATCATAAGCCTCGGCCAGTCATTTGAAAAAATATTTTTTGGTATAAATAATATCAATAAAAAGCATAAAGCTGTAATTGACTGAAAAATCCAAACTGTGGTCTTTCTACCAAATTTTGTAATAATGTAAACACACAATATACTTCCAGGTATAGAAATAATGCCAGTCAGAGCAACGGTTAGGAACATATTTCCACCAATCGTTCCAAGGTATTGCGAAAATGTATAAAATTCTAATCCTGTGCAAAACCTAAAAGAAATGTTAAGATACCTTACATTAATTTCATAACAATGCGATAGGTAACAATTGAACTAGTAAGTGCAATTCTCTTATCATTAGGTAGCCTAAATACTTTTATTTGCCAGTGAATGGTTCAAAAGTTTACCAATTTCCTGATAAAAGTATGGTTTTTAATCGCATATTCTTTGATCTAATGAACGCCAAAAAGCCTGGAGCATTAATTTTAGGCTGTTTACAATTTAACAACTTCATTTTTACGGCTCTAAATTCTTTTTGCTTTTGGTTTACATTTGCAGCGGCATTAAGAATTTCTGAAACATTTATGGTACGTACATAAAGCAACCTCAAGCTTAAATAAATTATGTAAAATTACCACACTACTAACATAATTTAAAAAAACCGGTCAATACTTAAAGATACTGTCACCTCGAAAGAGACCTTTTGTGGGACAAGTGGAACTTTTATCAATTAATGTCGGTAGGTACCTACTATACTCCTGCTCATATTATTTTGGGTCACAAATTGCAGCCACACGAAACCAGCGATTAGTTTACCTACCAGAGCCCCGGTTTAATAAAGTTTAAATACCCTACTTGAAACCCAATTTTTAGTTCGACTTGCCTGAGGAGCTGTGGGATGGTACGTACCTATACGTACCTAAAAATGACTTAGAAAAGTAAAACTGTCGTAGGTACTAATTTTGTCGTTACATTCTGCATAAAAACTATACATTTCTCACCAATTGCCTTATTCGTTTGCCCCGTAGCTAACAACCATCGTGGAGATTCGGGTATTACAAACCAATAAAAGATAAACAACGATGACAACGTCGCCAAAGCAAATTCAATTTTTCTCCAATCTCTAAGCCAATACGCTAAAGCAGCCATCACAGCATTTCCTAGTCCAAAAGGCAAATGGTACAACACTGGGATTATGGTGCGCCACTTACCGCCAACCACCTACGGTAAAAAAATTCAGGTACGGTTGGTTCAAGTAGTTAACAAAAACGTTAAAGCAAAAATAAACCAACAAAGGCACAACCAAACCGCCCGGAACATCGTCTCGAACCCATTCAAGAAATCTGAATATTTAAAAAATTTTGGAAACATGCATTCATAGTTAAGTAGATACTAAATAAATTTAGCCACCTTAAATTAATTCTCACAACTTTTACCTTACCTACTACATAAAAACTACATTAAATTTCTAGACTTCCATTTTGCAAGTATATTATGTTTTTGGCGAAAAAACTATTTCCTTACCTCCATACAAATTACAAATGATATAATACTCATACCACCAGAAGCCAATGCTAGAACGAACCAGATTGCCAGAAAGCCCCAGAACCATGGCATGATGCTAGCTATATAACTGGCGATAGTCTGAATTATTATAGAAGTCATGAGTGGCGTCTTACGTCCATATTTGTCAGCAATTATTCCAAAAATAATTCCCCCCAAAAGAACACCCCACATCATCACGCATTGAGTAAACTGGAATAAAATAAATAAAATCATTAACCTACGCGTACAAAAAGACGGTATTACAAGAATGAGCGGAGTTTGGTATGACAGTTGGTATTCTCTGTTATTTACCAGTAAACTCTGGGTGCTAGTGACTGGTGAGAGATTGTAAGTGCAAAAAACAATAAATATCATCTAAGACCTAAAAAATAATTGTTATAAAATATCCAGAAAACCACGATGACATCCACCAGCCTAAACATAATTAGAAATGGTGTATTGGGAAACGCCTTTATTAGGCCACTAAAGGTTAATTTATATTGTATTCATCGACGTACATGAATAAGCCAATGTTGAGAACATACTAAATTCCAGTCAGTAGCTATAGTCCTAGTAAATACACTCGTATCGTACACGAACTGTGGGCATGGAACGAGTGCAATTAATGTTCTTTCCATGGTTGGAGCGATAAGCAGCACGTCCGGGTCGAAGATCAAACATGGATACTCTTCAATATGCTAGAAATTAACTACAGTTAAAAACTTAAAAAGACTTTTGAGGTTTTCAATAAACAATCGACCGAAATTCGACGTAGCAATAATGAAGTTGTTAAAAATTAAAATCATGTTAAAATGTAATTTTGATATGTTTCAAGTATGTCTTACTGGTGCACATATTTTTCGCCATTCCTCAGTGGTAAATTTACTAAAGGATTTTGGTTTCGCACACCAGAAATCTTGCGGCGGCGCCATAAATATAATATTCAATTGATACCAAGCCATCGGCAATTTAAGCAAACCCATTGAAACACTAATCCATAGTTGCCATCGTCCGAATTCGCCGATAGCTTTTGATGTTAAATCGTCTACGTCACAGTTGTGTTTTATATCATTTGGACTGATTTCAATTGCGCTACTGAAATAAAACACTGTTGTAGAAACACGAGAAAAAATAATATGTTATTGGTACTTAGGAAAAATGTTATCTTAAAGGTCGACCTACCGAGAATAATCCTGATTAAAATAATACGATTTCCAGCGCAAAAAAGTATTTGAACCTGTGATGGTATCAGTTGGAGGAGGAAGCAAATTTTGTATTAGGAAATTATGTTTTGTAACGCATCTATATACTTAATTGACTAGTGTTGGTATTCCCGTTGTCACCATTAGGGCGACTTGCACCAAAATCTACTTAATTTTCTAATCTTATTTAACTAAGTTTACCTAAACTAAATAAAGCGTTAAAGTTGTCTTAGTGTAAAGTAGTATACCCACATGTACCTATAACTAAAGTAGAGCTAGGTTTAGGTACCCTATGTAGGTACTTATAATATTTTGCAGCAATATAGGTAACGCCGGCGACGGGCAACCGTCGTATAAGGCCTGGATATAGCTATGCAATGCGAAGATTAACCAGTTTAACCAACGTTAAAAACCTCAAATAGATCCATGATGAATAAATTATTAAGTATCCAATAAATATATTTAACTGACTACCTTTTCATTTTGATCACATAAAGTATGCACTATATAAGTATTTCTCTGTTTACTACAAAATAGTAAAAAAATAGCACAAATTCATAAAAATTATTCTCAAATTTCAAAACACTAGACGGAGTAGTCACAGTACATTTGTAGAGTAGACATTATAGAGCAGACCCTATGCGACGAGTAGGTAGTAGTAGACCAGTAGACCAGTAGACCACAGATTGGTACAAGATATTTTACTGTCAAATGTCGGTTCACTTTTGTACTCATTTGTACCAACCGGAAGTAAGAATGAAGCAAAGATAATAATAATATGCCGAGTAACAATCATCGTCTTAGTCTGTGGTGATATGCTGATAACCATAGTGATTGCTTCTCTAGCAAACGCTTGCCTTTGTCGATATCGATTAAATACAAAACGAGTCAGAGGATTCTAAACTCTAAATCTTAAATAAATACAAAATAATATGTACTACATTATTATAATTAACAAAATAAAATCGTAGAATTTCAAGTAACTTCAATGCCAATCTCACGATTATATTATAAATTATAGTAAATTCATGAATTTGATTTGATCAGTTGAGTCGAGTTGGCAACACTGGTAGTATGTCAAAAAAGAGTAGGTTTGTGTAGATATCTTTATTACAATTTACATTACTTAATTGTATTGTATAGTTTTCTTGTATTGTGAATTAATTTAATGCTATGATGTGTTAGTTTTTTTACTAATATTTACAGTTTTTTACAAGTGTTCACTCATTTTCTGCTGAATGTTTTTATTTGAAAGTTAGAAAGTATGCCTCTGGCCAATTCCACGGATCCTTGGCGAATGCAGAATGTTGGAGATAACACGGTATTTTCCTTAGTTGTTTGCAAACCATTACGTTTTTCCCGTTGATTAGTCACTTCGTGTTTTTAACTAACGTTTACGCATAATAAGTTACATGCATTTTTGATTAGGTATTTCACTGAACATGGAATTGTAACGCCCACATTATTATTATTGAAAATGTTCTTATTTGTGAAGTTACACAAAGATGAAGTTTTAACATATTAAATTAATTTCTTGATTATGATTTCGCATTTGATTTCTTTTTAAGTCAATCATAAAGAATCAATCCAGGTAATGTGAGTATTTGAGTATTGGCTTGAAATATTTGCTATTTATATACTTACTTAACCATAGTTTCACCTACTTAGCTTGATTCAATTATAGAATTCTTTTGCAATGACCATTAAAATCTTTATCACTCTTTGTAGCGTGGAATATCAGCCCAGTCTGCTAACAGTCTTCCAATGGTTGTGGAGAACTCTGGAGAGTCACGCCAAACCTCCACAGCAGAGAGTCAGGACTCATCTGGAGACAACAACTATGAGAGGGAAGTTGAACTTCAAGATGTTGTCAAGGAAGGACACGAGAAGGCAGATCCATCTCAGTTTGAATTGCTCAAAGTACTTGGTGAAGGATCTTTTGGAAAGGTTTTTCTAGTAAGAAAGGTTGTTGGTCCAGATGCTGGCACACTATATGCTATGAAGGTATAAATAATATAATAGGTTTACTTACTGCCTAGCAAAATATCATAAAATACTTTCATACCTATATTTTGTTGAGTTTAATTTGATGTTAATTTATTATTTTAGTTTTTATTAGGCATATGTAGTATGCTTTAATCAGACTCTTTAGATTTCTTTTTGGTCAACTATATTGCTCACAAATTTGGCAATTTCAACTCTATTGAAAATTTATAATTCCCATTTTAATTCTATATGATAATATAGATTATAAAATTACTGAACAGTATATTCTCTTATATTTGTTTCTATTTGTCTGTATATTGTGTTAATAAAAATATAGTAAATAATTTTGAAATAGTAAATTTTCTATCAGCCTTTTTATTTTCTAGGTACTTAAAAAAGCAACGCTTAAAGTAAGAGACAGGGAAAGAACTAAGATGGAAAGAAACATATTAGTTGAAATGGGTCATCCTTTTATTGTCAAATTACATTATGCCTTCCAAACTGCTGGTAAACTTTATTTAATATTAGACTTCCTGCGTGGTGGAGATTTGTTCTCTCGACTGAGTAAAGAGGTAATTTTATTAATTTACTTTATTATCAATTTCATGTTACTTTGAAGAATATAGTTAGTATCAAAAATTTAAATATAGAAAATTTTTTTGAAAAGAACTTTGAACCTTTATAAAAAGAACACCTTACTTAATTTTGTTCATTTTGAAATCATTGATCAAAATTTTAAATTGATCATTTAGTACCTAATTTGCTTTTTAATTTTTATTTTATTTACTTCTTCCATTGTTTCAGGTAATGTTTACAGAGGAGGATGTCAAATTTTATCTAGCTGAGTTAGCTTTAGCCTTAGAACATGTGCATAAACTAGGAATAATATACAGGGATCTTAAGCCAGAGAATATTTTACTAGATGCGGATGGCCACATAGCTTTAACTGATTTTGGTTTGTCTAAACTACCTCCAACAAGTGATAAGGCATACAGTTTCTGTGGCACAGTGGAGTATATGGCTCCCGAGGTTGTTAATAGGAAAGGTCATACGTTTGCTGCTGATTGGTGGTCTTTTGGTGTACTTATGGTAAGTTTTTAATATTTCCTTGTTGCATAAATTTTATGGAATCTGTATTTGTTACGTCCAATTGTGTAAAGCTGTTCTTAAAACTAAGGAAAATAATTTCTTCTTTAATCTGATATTGTTGATCTTTACTTTTACTCTTCTTCTATAAGCTGTTCTTCTTCTATAGGTTTTAAATGAACAAAAGATTCACTTAATGCAAAAAAAATTTAGGCACACAAAATTTTAGAATCTTCGATCTGTAACAATTTGTAGAATCTATTTCCAATTTATTAAGTAAATATTTTGCAATAATAATTTTGTTTTTAGTTTGAAATGCTGACTGGAAATCTTCCATTTCATGGTACTAATAGACATGACACAATGACACAAATATTAAAAGCAAAACTTGGAATGCCTTCAAACTTAAGTGAAGAAGCGCAATCGCTACTTAGAGCTTTATTTAAAAGGAATCCTCAAAACAGGTAGGTCCATTTAGTTAACATACTGTTCAGAATATATGCTAACATTACTAACACTAGACTTATTTGGAGAGGTGACTGTACACTTTATTATATAAATTTGTGTTGCTGGAAATATTTCATAATTCTTGCACATTTCAGATTAGGCGCAGGTCCCAATGGTATTGAAGATATCAAAAATCATGAATTCTTTGTGAATATAGACTGGGATGCCTTGCAAAGGAAGGAGGTAAATTCGCATTATTTGCATTTGCATTATATTAGTAGGTATTAGTAGTAATTCCTTTTATATCCAGGCAAATTCATAAGCATTGAATCCATTTGAAATAGCTGATCCAAGATGCTGCATCAAATAGGTACATAAATAAATAAATTTTGTAAATAATTTTTTTTTTCTAAATAATACTTACATATTTTTGTTTTATGTATCTTGTTATAAGCAGTAATAACCTAGTAGTTTCAGCCTACCGTGCCAGCGGCTTGAGTTAGATTTTATCTTTAAACTTGAACAATGCTTCCTAAAGTTATTCTTATACCATACAAAAGAATCGTTCACGAGTAGAGATAAGTCACGTAAATGTCAACATTGTGTTAGAAAAATACATTATTTATAGTACTAAAAATATTAACAGTTTTATTTTAATAAACGATTCAATCTGCATTGAAGCAGAGTGGTGGAGTATGCTCCAGGCCTTCCCCGCTAGTGGGAAAAGATCCGTGTCCAGCAGTGAGCCATAAAATGGGTTACATTCGTATAAAATGTATTGTACTGCATCTTTTTACTCATAAAAGTATCTAATTTGACTAGCTAGCTACATATAGTCATACTGCACAAACCGCGAGACTAAAGATAGATAAATAAAATTCTTGACGGAGCGTAATTCACGCAGTGTTTTAAAACATTAAAATAACCAGTCAGGATTGTTAACGATACATTTTGGCACCTACGCACTAGGTCCCATAAGCTACATTAATCGCCTCTTAAATAAACTTACAACGTATAATTTTTTCATTAACAGGTAATACCACCTTTCCGGCCAGCGGTATCAAGAGCTGACGATGCATTTTATTTCGACTCTGAATTTACGTGTCGCACGCCTAGAGATTCGCCTGGCGTACCCGCGTCTGCAAATGCTCACGAATTGTTCAGGTAATTAATTATTATGCTATCATAAATTAATGATACACTGGCAAGTAATAAAATCAGCCCTTTTGCTTTTTCGTTGTACAAATTGAACAAAACATACTCATTTAATACTACTGTTTTTAACAGAATTTTAGGACCCCTCTGGCCCCTTTTCTTACTATTTCCGTCACTACTCGACGAGTGTGTAGCCGCGATGTAAATGAAATAAGTTCAAATGTATACCTAAGTGTGTGTAAATGAGCACATGTAATTGTTTTCAACTTCCCTAGGAGTCCGCTATGTGTTTAAGTTCAGTTCGTTTAGAAGGAAGGACCACGTTAGATCAAAAATATCATCGTTACGATATTAAATCACAGTTTTTCGGATATCTTGTGGCAAATAAGATTTAAATAAGGCCTTTATATTTATACTGAAAGAAAAATATTCAAGTGAATAATATACCTAATAACTAAAGTAGAAGAATACAAACTTATTATTACAGTTTTATGTCAAAAAGGGTTATAAAAATTTTATTATTCCTTATACTAACTATGTTTTTGTAAATAGTCTTATATGAATAGTGATAAAACTTGTAAACTGTACTGTACCCGAGTTGATAAAATAATATGATTCTGACAAGTTGTGACTGTGTTTGTGGGTATGTTGTTTCGTTGTGTGGTATGTCATTATGCAAAAATTTACCTAATTTACAATTTTACTAATCAGTTAAGTTTTTTACTGATAAGATATTTATCTCGCCGTCTTATGGACGCTTGTCGGCCTTCAAACAATGCAAATAAGATTGTCAACATGTCATAGGGAGTTTTGTTTGGGATTAGGAAACCTGCATAGTTTAAACTTGTTCTATTTTCAGAGGATTCAGTTTCGTCGCACCGTGCTTGCTCAATGAAGATGATAACAAAACCGTTACGAACCAAAATCAAAACCATGTAACGCAAACCAAGACTTCAACGGAGGAGTTTTGGGCGGGCTT
>DWQK01002515.1:0-13032 GCA_018231225.1 Noctuana stator | reverse complement strand
GGTGGAGTATGCTCCAGGCCTTCCTCGGTTGTGGGGAGCGACCCGTGCCCAGCAGTGGGACATAAAAAGGGTTGAAGAAAAGGCAATGTTTTACTACTCACAATAAACCATTACTGGATAGATCGGTAGGTACTTGCCTGTGTTACCTCTGTGCTAAAGGCTTAGCCAGTTTTTAAGACGCTCCTATCTCTATATAGCTCTATATACCATCTGGTAGTGGTGGCCAATGAGGTTTCTCAAAAAGATAACAATAATAATCCTATAATACGCACAAAACTTACAATTAAAATAAGAAGACCGAAATTCAAATCACTAACATAAATATAGACTCTAGTCAAAACGTATTATCGGAAACTAGAAGGTACATAACGTCATAACTGTTAAGTACCAAACATAAAGAGGCTTATTAACTCGATCAGCAGACAAAAACAAAGTGTACCAACCACATCTTCTCAGCCAATCTAAACGCATGTACACTCAAAATACGACGCCCCACCCTCGGGCGAGGAAGTCCCTCATTTTGGGGGCCAGCGACCCGTGAAGCCCCCCACTTTTGGACAAGAATTAAATGCTAATAAGGTACCTAACCGATCGACAGATACCAAGTCGTGGTCGGAAACAATTTTTGAGCTAAACATAGCTCGAAGGCTTCGAGGTTGTAAACGGTTTGGGCACATTCGTGTTAAGTGAAAATGTTTAAAGCATTAATGTGCATTATAAAGATACGCGATGAGATCTCGTTCAAAGAGCATAATTTGTTACGAGAAAAAATCACATTTAATGTACGTACTGCAATTCAGTTAATTAATTTAATACATAAAAGCAATTTTTATTATCATACGTCATACAGACGTAATAAGAATTATACTCGATTAAAATTTTATTAAAATAACTTTCAACAACAACATTAATTTAAAGATCTTAAATGCCCTATCTTTGAATGTAGGCACCTAAAGTTTTTTAATCGACTGTCGCATACAGATCCAATAAGATAGGAATAGTGCCAATCTTAAGGTCATCGGGCAGTTTGTGGCGATTTTTTTTGCAGTTACGTCGTTATTTTTTACTGAAAAAAAGTAATAATCTTTTATTAACCAACTCTTCACGGTCAATTTAAGATTCGTTTATAAACAGGCAATCGCGTTTACTAAGTAACATAAGTAATGGTGGGACGGTGGTAGAGTATTACTTTGGATTATAACGGAATTCTTTTACATATAAAGAACCTCCTGAGGGCTAATTAGGTGCTTTGCGTTCCAGAACAATTACCTTATGTTGTTGCATGGTGCAGTATTTAAACTTGAAAACTAAATTTTGTAAATATGTGCATTGTACAGTGTTAATTTATATCTACAATAATTTATAGATATACAGTAAATACTGCTTACGTAAACACCTTATGAATTCACAATTCAAATACAAATCACAATGGCCTTACAATAAATTAGATCGCATTAAAATTAATTAGCCGATATTATTACACAATTACGCTCTCCGATTGATTCAAACTATATACAGGTAACTGTAAAACACATTCAGTATTACAACAACGAATAATATAGACGTAACTCGAATTGCGATTCTATTAACCGCTTTAAGAGCTTAAAGAAAGAGATACGTGTCTTTAATTTCTGATCTTATTATGTCTTATTTTTGTCGTAAAGCATTCAAAAGCTTAGATTGGAGGCAGGACAGGTTTTTTTAGATACTGTAAATTTAATTTGGCGTTGGCACGCTTGGCGTTCCATTATATTTTAAAAGGCTGAATGCCGAACATTAAAACATTACTGCCTGGTGTTCCATGTTCAATGTTTTAAAGCCTGATCGGAGAAAGAATAACTAAGTAAAATGACCTATCTCGTGTCATAGGCACTTGTCTCTTCTCTATCATTTAGAGAATAGATTCCGTTATATCGTCTTTAAAAACAATGAAATCGTTATGATTTTCAAACCGTTCGTTGTTAAACAAAAATTAGATACAGTACATTACACAAACAACAAACAAAATTAAAAGGAACTTGTGTATTTTTCGCTCCTCAGAATGCCTCATCAAAATAAACAGCCAACTCGACTAACTTTTGACTCGCCCCAAATCTTCCGACATTGTCATTTTCTGTATTCATAAAGACTACCTGAGCTGTATTATTCCCCTCTTTGTGCACTTTAAGTCGAAATAGTGCATTGTTTGTTTAATTGAATAAATGCTTCGTGTAAGCTCTTTTGTGCCTCTCCAAGGGTAAGTAAGTACACGTGAGGAAGCGACACGGCAAATTCATATCTGAGTTTAATTCTTCAAAGGTACATTTTCTTCTCATATTAAATCTGGGAAGAGCGTTGCTGTCTCGAGACAGTTTGTGACCCGAATACCTTCTACCTGACCGTTGTAAAAAATTACGGAACCCATCATTAAATTCGGAAGGTCCGGTTGAAGCGACGAGTAAAATTATGATTAAAATTAAACTCTATTTAACGCTCTTTAAAGTACATACTCAAGTAACAGCTTAAGTGGTAGTTACTGCTGTAAGTAGCGCGCTCGGCTCGGCATCAAAATCGCTACCAAACGTGGTACCCTGTAATTTGTAATAAAAAATCTATTTATAAGATAAAATAAAGCACCGAGACGCTACCTAAGGTGCAGCCGATCGATCTCGTCAGGCTTTTAATAAATCAATCGGTGCGAGCCATTTTGACGCTTGTCAAATGTTAACATATGATTTAGATTTGCACGCAGCCCGCGACGGTGCGCTGGTCACAGGCAAATTATTTTGTAATGCGTAAAGGTCGAGTTTTGTAATTTAGTTAAGTTGCCTCCTATTTAATGACTTTTTATTTATACGATCGACCGCGAGCAGGTGATTTTGTTTTTTTATCAAATTTTGATCTAAAAAAACTTGAACCGAGGGGCCGCTACTGAAGTAGTTCATACAAAATTATAGTGTTTTAATATTGCGTCCCTGTTACAAAATTTTTATTTATAGCGTACGCGTGCGTGGTCGCTTCGAGGCCCACGACTGCGACGCGACACTGCGATGCGATACTCCGACTCTACTTTTATCACCTGTTCCGCCAACAACGTGCGAATATATATATTTCGGCCGTTTTACTGCCACCCATAAAGGGACGTAATGAACAAACGTCTTTATGACACACTTGTAAACGTCAGATATCACTCATTTCAGGTCGGCGCGCACAAAAAATGCCATAAATATTTCTTAACAAAACGGCTCCTACTGAATATTGTAGCCATAAACGTGGCTCTATAAAATGAGGTTTAGTTGTTTAACTTTTGTTGCACTCCACGTTGGAATTAAAAGAACTTAACGTGGGACGGAACGGGACCTTTTGTTTGCTTAGCGTTCGCGTCCCCGCCATAAATATGTAAATGATAGAAAACTATTCATAAGTCATAACTAACAGGAATTCATAAATATTTTACTGCTCATTTTATATTTGGATTCGACAATACGCAACGGTGTTACCCTAAACTCGGCCCGCTTAACTTTAATCCGGCCATAGTCGCGGGGCTGCATTTTGAATTTATCTAAACGGTGAACCTAGTTTCGAAAAAAGAACAGTGTAACCGAATCCTACAGGCGCACAGAAACACACATGTTCGTGCGCTCCGTTTTGGCAGTAATTCGCGCCACAGTATCGGAAACACATGGCGTCGTGATGTTTAAAATCTAAGCCAAAAGTGGCCAAATGACGCTTCAGTTTCTGCCCGAGCGTCATCCCCATCAGCACCAGACAGAGACGGGGCGCGCAACAGAGAGGGATGGCCGCAATGAAAGGAGAGTTTTTCGTGCGTTTTTTGTCCCGAAATCCGTGCGTTCGAAAATTTTATTTTTAATACAAGAAAAGTATTCAAAAGATACGAGGGCAGGTAGACGTCGCCCGGCCGGGGTGTTTGCTTACTTCGTTTTTTTTCCCGCGCAAAGAATTCCAGTTGATTTATGGACGTTCTCTGTGACGATTTGTGACCCGTAATTTCTGATGTGAGTTTTGTCACTAACGTAGCTGGACCGGTTGATTTATTAATTTATAAGACCGGAGGAGGCGTGATCCGGTTTTGACAGACGTTGGTAACGTGTAATTTTTTGACAGCCAACATGTTATTAGGTACGAGCGGCCAATGACGCGTCAAATGTTTTGGATGTCTGTTTTTTGGCCCAGTTTACTTAAAGTTACGAAAGCATTTTCGGGAAAACTGTTACAATCACGCTACATTCCTCGTTATTACATGCATCTATTAATCAATCATTCGCAATGGAAACGCAACTTTTCCGACCTGCATTATCGACTCGCAATATCCTTAAATTGTATTGTCCAACGAAATTAGTGCGAAGTGCGAAAATATCAACACATGCAAAGTACTGACGCAATTACAGTAACTCATTTAAACAAAAGAATGACAATTTTTTTTTATTATAACGTTACAATTTGTCACTACTGAAGCTCCTAATCACAACCTCTTAATTACAGAAACTTATCTTTACAAGTCCATAAAACTATAACACTTAAAGTGACTGATAGTTTGTCTGTCTGCCAGTATCAGTAAACAAAGGAAATCACGCGTTCTCATAAAGTGCATTGAAGGTGTTAGTTGGCCATTTAACCGGTCCCGCGGGGGTCATTTCGGCCCAGAAGGTCAGTTTTTCGGCCATTAACGCGATCAGAGGGTTGTGCACGAATTAGCCGGGGTATAAAGGTGCCGGGTAATGACTCACTCAGGGGTAGTCGACTAGAATAGTCGTGTTTTCCACTATTGCCTCTACCCCCTACCTTTTGTGCTTAATTGCTGTTATCCTAATTTTATGCCTGCAGTTCCATAAGTTGGAGTAATCTTTAATAGTAAACATAGTACGGCTCCCTGATGTACAGCAAACGGTTTAGCTTGATACGGTAATAAAACGGAAATGATTTACGATGGAATATCCAAGAAGTGAGAATAGAAATTCGTTAAAATTTACCCATTTTTTGGTTAGTAAACTGAAATGTTTTTACTGGTAGTGTGGTAGGTACTGGAACTGAAGTCTTTAAGAGCAATATAGTTAGGTAGTCACTTAAGTTATCCCTATAGCTCGGGAGAAGAGTACAGCTAGTTATCTCCTGCCTATCGAAAGCGGTGAATGTTTAGGGGATTCCACGGTTAGAATGGAAGCTCGACCTGTCCATCCCTGTAGCCCCGGGAAGTATGACAGTGTGTATATTCATCGTCATAGAACCATCCTGGAAGTTTTAGTGTGGTCAAAATCCCACATAACCTGGTATACTAGTTTCCTGGCAATTCTTTTGAAGGTATTGTCCCGTTAAAAATAGGTGGTCTCTTAGGTGCTTAGTAGAATGTATGTATCTTCTAGTAGCTAGGTGACGTAAATTTATTTATATTTACGCCATATCAACGTAGATAACATGTTAATCATCGTTAGATCAAAAAAGTCTGTTCGAAATTTGTATACAAGTTAAAAAGGAGATGCTTAACTTTTTTTGGATCTTTGCAAAATGCAAAATGGCCTTTTCAAAAAATTAAAAAGGAACACATCTATGAATCCAAATGATGGATTTATAAATAAAAAAAGGCGATCCGCCCGAAGATGGCGCTGGATTATTATTTATGAGACAGCTGCTTATTTGTAATTTTTTCCGTTTTAATCTTCCTTCAAACGGATTTTAAATTTTTTATTCGTTCTTTTTTTAAACGGTGCACGAATATTTGAAAACAGGGTGCTTATGTATGACGGTCCTTAAAAAAATTAGAAATTTTAGAGGCAAATTACACTTTGTTCATTAGAAAATTAGGTTGTTTTGCCATAATTATAATAATTATTTAAAAAGAAAATCCTTCAAAGCTTTAACAATAGACAGAAAGAAGTGTGAATATTGTTTCCAATAACAGTAAAAATGCAAAATACAATGTTAGAAACGCGATATGTAAATATAACTATTTACCATATTATTATTTACTTTGTTGCACACCTAAGTGAGGTACAATAGCTATGGCCAATGAGAGTGTTAACATTTGATTCCCATGGACGCACCGACATGCAAACAAATACACAAACAAACAACTTATTCACAAGCCGCCATGTTTACAGTACTGGAGAGCACTCGCGCACGCTCGATTTGAAAATAAACAAGTCAAAAAGTGTTTTTCGAGTAGAAAAAAACAAATTTTAAACAAGCCAAAAGTTCAAGCAAACAAACACGGCCGCAGCCACCGGGCCGCGGAGGCCCCACAATGGAATAATAGTTCCGAGACCCAACCCTGCGATCGCATGCGTTTATTTAAACAAAAATAAACGCGCTCAAAGTACTGCATTATGAATACGTAAGCATATTCACCGCCCTATTCTGTTGGTACCATTTTTTTAATTTCCACACGCGACCCCTCTAAATCCCGCCGGGGTAGAAATTAAAGTGTAATGGCCCAATGTTTAATAACTTATCTGCGGGTAGTGATGTGTTTGGGTTTTTGTTAATACAATTTTTAAAGTTAATTCCTTGAAAGGGTTCGGAAAATCGATAGGGAATTTGCATGGCGCTGTTCGAGTGGCACTCGTACCCCGTGCCGTATGTGGTGTGTTATTTTGTTTAGATGTGCGGTTATTAAGATTATAAAGTGACGGAATACTAGACAAGTATTTATTGGTACTCTAATTGGATAGTAAAAAGTTGTAATTTTTTAACACCTTGTAGTTCCGGTTATTTATGACATGAATTTGACCGTCATATTAATACGTTATGCATTCATAATAGTGTTCATTTATATGATAACATCAAAGCCCTTTTAATCAAAGACATGACTTTCCGTTAACGGGTTCAAACTATACAATTAGAAAAATTAGAGAAAGAAAATTACAGGGGGCATTCAGGCCCCGCTGCATTTTCGCGTTAACCCCTAATCATTGACACATTGATGAAACAATCACGGGGCTGGGAGAGGGTTAGACGCATTACTGGACATAATCTTGATTGATCTGCTACAAATAATGTTGGTTTTGCTCAGCGTGACCGACCCGGGGCTGCGGAGACCCCCGCCAGCAGTTGAGGGTTGATTACACTTTTCTACTGCGTGCGAAATTATTATTGTAGGTACTTGTGACCAGTACAATAAATGAATAGTGCTATAGAAGCAACGCATGTGAGTTGCTTAGGAAATCCCAGTGCCTCTGTTACGTGGTATCTGGTCGCGGAGTTGGATTTAGTTGGAAAAAAACATCGACCACACTCCCCAAGGTCGAGGGTATCTTTTGGAATCTCTCCCCTCTCCCCCTACAAAAAAAGGTTCTCATTTCATTGCTCTCAAGTATATGTATAAGCAAACTCTGAACATAATTGCATGTTATTTCACATCTCATACCTATCGTTTGTATTGTCGAAACCGGCTTAATAATTGCTTTACTATATATATGAACAGTCATAACCTGGTTCCTTCCCGTACTAAATATAGCATTCAGACAATTCATTCCACAATTGCCTAGAGAATATCCCAACTGTTGTCCCATTACACGCATTTATAAAAAGGACGTTTGAACCTTCAAACGACGGTTTTAAGTAATAATTTGTAATAATTAACCGGAAGAGCAGGGTAAATTGTAGCTATTCAGTTTTTAATGAATAGTTGTCATGGATAGCTAGCTTAGGGTTCTGGCGTATTGCCTAGCTATTGATGCCAGGGTGGTTCGGATACTTGTTCGGGGTGAATAATGTATGGTGGTGAAGCTTCAGGGGTTAATGATTAGTTGGTGTAAGGGTTGAAAGATTTTGTTTAGCCTTTAAGGGACAAATGCTAAAATGAGAGATTTCAGTTTAATATCCGGGGCAAATGAAAATCACTGCAATGGTTCCTGTTAAGTTCTGATCTTTAATTTGGGACAAATGCTTAAATGAGAGATTTCAGTTTAATATCCGGGGCAAATGAAAATCACTGGAATGGTTCCTGTTAAGTTCTGATCTTTAAGTTCTTCAGCTTCTTGTAAATGGTTGTAATTTGAATTGCCTTTTAAGTGTCAACTTTATAGCACCTTTTCTATCGGTAATAAATTTGTTATCAATGTTTACACCCAATTTAAATTATCTGAACGATAGCACAAACATTACTATTTTACGGGTGAGAAATAAACGTGGGATAAATAGTTACGTATAAGCTCCTGGAACATAAGCTTAGCCAACACACGGTGTACTCCGTTCATAAAATAACTCCCATAGACGGGCAAACATAAGCAGACATGTCTATATAGCGTCCTACCCTACATTTGTAGGTAAAAACACCCTCTAATCCACGTCAGCTGCTTCTGACTGGTCGCCCCCTGCCCTTGCCACCGCACTCACCCTTATTTACCCTCAAAAGCCCTCAGAGCCCTCATCACTCACTGTTTCTACTACCCCGAGTGCCAACTTACGCTGGCCATTCAATTACAAACCAAAATTCGTTGATCTACCAAATTGGTGCGCTGTACCCAAAAATACCAATAAATTTCAGAATACAAGGCGCGGTGATAGATCTGCCTATGATGGTCTATTGTACTAGGGAACTTGCCCTCCTGTCAAATACATAATAAGTGTTTTATTTTTATTTTTGGCTATACGTGCAGGTTAAAACGATCGATGCGGCGGCTTTATCGTTCTCAGCGATATTTCCACAGACTCAAAACGATCTGAAACAATCGTTCACTCCCTCCTTTGTAGAAGCGTTTCGATTTAAAATTAGAACGAGTACTGTCAGAATAATTTTAAAAAATTTAAATTCTTTTTTTGTTTTTAAACATTTTCGTCCGTAGCAGCAATAGAAATGAGCGGTAGGTAATGGTTGAGTTTTTAAAGGCATGCCCATATACGAACGGCGCGGCGCGGTAAGATCGGCGGAAAGAAATCGGGAGCGTCGACGAGGCGTGTCGCCTGGAATGCGCCTGCGACCCTTGTAATTACCTCTATACTGTATACAGGGAGATCTGAGGTTTTAGCTTTATTTTCAGAGCGAACGAGCTGGCTTTCGCATGGGAAATAAAACGCGGATCCCTATTTGGGCGCTAGTGTGTTGTTTCGCCCCCACTTTATTTTTAAATTATTCTCAATTCGCAGTCATTAGTTTTTATAGAAGTTGTATTGTGAGTCACAATTTTTTTCTAAGATATTTAACGGAAAATTAAAGTGAAACGCTCACAATTAAAAAGCAGTATTTTAGGTAAATCTCAGATACATTAAACTAACTAAGAACTAAATATTCCCACTGTAATGTTTTCGAATTTGCATACCTACTTGCTGATATAATCTTAAAGACTAGTTTTTGCCATTAAAACAAACGGTATTTACTCCTTGTAAAAAAATACTCCGTTAACCGTTCATTTCGACCAAAACGTAATTTAGCGTGTGATAACAGATTAACGTTTTAATTCGGAAGATAATGACGCAATAAATAACGTGACGCTAACAATACGAGCCGAATTTACTAAGAATCGCACAGAAAATAACATAAAAAATCTACGACGCTCATTTATTTATTGCAAATTAGATTAACAGACTCACTACACGGAACAAACGCGCGTTTTCCGTGAAATTGACAATCGGGAGCGGCCCACGTTAGTTAGACGTGCGATATATTTCTCTTCGTCGCATCGGAGGAGAAAAAAAGACGAATTTTAATTGACATTAATGATGCCAATCACAATCGGCCTGTATGTCTGTGGCGCGCACCTAGCGTATTTATGTCATTATTAACCGGTGCGAATTAATACTCATTTGGCGTCCATTTTTATCGCGAGTTTCTGACGTCCGGGCAAAAAAAACCGCCATACCACTGGCGGTCGGCTTCGCCCTCGCTTTTTGCGCGCCAGTCTGGACCGCAGCGCGCGCTTTCTGCCAAAAACGGACTGTTAATCGCTCTCGTATGACACTTTGTAAAATAAAAATATATTAATTAAACGTACTACACACGAGTAACTGGCACTTCACGAAGCGCAACGGGTTCGATTTTAGTGCATAGGTATCTTTAACCGATATCCTAATAACGTACAAATTCAAATTCCGTTTACTATTAAATTCTATTTGGCTACTAAAAATTTTCAAGTGAGTGGCTAACTAAACTGGCTAATCGCATTCGATTTTCAAAGACTGACATGACATTTCAATCGAAGTGACCTTGCACTGACGGCTTTGATTACGTTCATTATTTATCCGAATGCGAATTGAACCGTTTTAAGCGGTGTAGTGACGTAGTAGTGATGAAAGAGCGTAATGTTTAGTCCATCGGCATATTAATGCTGTTTTAAGCGGACAAAAACGCTATGCGAGCGGCCGGCGCGGCGTGTCAGCCACTAATTGAACGACGCACGCTATCGTCGAGCCGGGCCTCAATCACTACACTAAGTTCATAAGCGAATTCCCTTAATAACCTGCATTTATTTTTTAAGTCGTTGACCCCTAAGTTTAGCGCGCAATTTATCGACTCTCTGATAACCTTACGAGTAATGTTGTTGGGAATAAAAATTATTGCAGACCACCTAAGATGTACTTACTTTCTGGTTGAATTAGTTTGCTGAACAAAGTCTTTCATGTTCGGCTAGGCAATCAGTCGTTAGATAAAATTGCTATGGCTTCGGTTATTGACATATAACAAGTAGGTACACGTTCTATTAACTGCGTGTAATTTCAAAATCATTACAAAAACTCAGCAACAATACGATAGGCATACCTACAAAATTAAAACATTTTGTCATCCTTTAGAAAAATTATATCTCAATCCCTTCCATTATTGTTAGCATCACGCAACTCTTAATTGAAATTTAAAAAGAATAACTGAATGACTTTAATTATAATTGGGATCGTCGCGACCTTGTAATGGCGTGACGCTGGTTCTATTGTTGACGATTTAAATTTAGAACACTTGCACCTATTTTTACGCTGCATGATTGATCATAGAGCCAAAGCCAAATGATGTGATTGTCAACGTATTAACCTTTTTTTAACATCATCTTCAGTCGCTATCGCGACCAAATAGGTCGGTGTATACATCCTTCTTCTATGAGTTGCAAGGAAAAAGTTTAATTACTAATACTACGAGTAATTGCAACTAATTGAAGGCGATTGCTTCCAAGCTGCTTACTGGTTTAAATTCATGACATAAATACCCTTTTTCCTTCAAAGATCATGTTCCTTCTAAGCTACTATTAACTACCATTTGCATCTGTTTATATCAGATTTGCAACACAGTCGTTAAAAGGATACAATTTCAATGTAGCTCTTATAAAGTCATAAATTTTGCCGTCATTGAAAACATTTTCGAGAAGCTTTAAATTAGAAATGTGGACAAAAACAAACCCACCTCTTGATGTTCAAGAGCTAAGGGCTGTTTCAGCAACCTGAATGTTGGCCGCAAGCTCGACATGTCGCGAAAGGAATTTCGAGTAGCAAAAACCACTCGATGGGGACGATAAAACGAAATCGCCGATGCGTTAAAAAAAGCGCAAATGCTACGTGCGAGTGAGAGACAAAAAACGTATCGTATCTCGGTTCCACTCTGGCGCGCTCGGCTAATGAATACTGTGCGGTGCGCGGGCGCAGCTGCATCGATCCGCCATTATTTATTTTATTTCCGCGCCAAACTCCGAATTGGATCATGGCGACACAGCTTCAATTGCGCGTCCAAATCCCCTCAGCCGACAATCGCAGCTAAACGGACGTCGACAGATGTAAACAAACAGACAAACGACAATAACGGGTCGCATGAAAGATACAAAGTCTCCTGTGATCTTTTATTCGACTTTCAAAAGAACATCTATGGCTGGTTGATCTCTCTTTGAAATGCGAATGCAGCCATGTTTTGATATCAATCGGCGTTTTTGTTGCTGCGTCCAAAAATAAATTTGCGAATATATTCATTGAACAGACTGAAGGATGTAAAATTAAAATTTACTTATGGCGTGTTCTGTTAAATTAAATTTCAAGGTATAAGAGGATATGTATCTCGTTTTGGCCAACAGCATTGTGCATCTACCAGATTTCTAAATCCAGATATCTACAAATAGATTATATTCAAGTGGGCGACGCGCCCGACCGTTACTATCTTTTTCACTCGACGCCACATGAAATAAAATAAACATTAATTTTCCTTTAATTTTTCTACATAATATATTATTCATATAGTCGTAAAACAAAAATATATTTGACGCGACAAGTAATAAAATAATTTGCGCAAAAGGGCTTATAATGACTCGCAAAGGAAACCGATCGCCAAATGACCGCAAAAAAGGCAAGTCAACAATTACAGAATATTTGTATTTCTCATAATTTCTTTACTTTTTACATCATACCTTTTGAGGAACATAATTATGTGGGCAATAATAATGATTATTAACAATAATTGCATAAAAATAAATGTTTCCAATGGCCGCAATTAGAATATACATATTTCAATGACAGCTGAGCAATTTATAGAAAACTTTATTACAGGAGTCGGTTAGCGTGTCCATGACAAATATCGACGGTGAGTTGTTAATTATAATATTAGAATTCATTTATTCCAGCTATTAACCGTCACTTGCATACATTTACACCTAGCTAGGCTGCTTAACATATTGAGATATATATCTGGACTGCATGCCAAAGTCACTGCGCACGCACTCGTAACCCGACGCCGTTCTAACGCATCTGTTTATTTTTTTTATTTCTTTTTACGGAATAGACTTCGTAGAGTAGCTCTTGGATGAGGCGTATTAGTATGATGTCCAGGGTTTTAGTTTTACGCTTCTATAGGTTTAGAAATCGAGCAAATGTTCCTAAACACGACAAACAGCCTTTTGGTACGAGTAATAGTCTGGAGATTCCCTTTTACGAGTAAAGCAGTAAGCAGTGTTGCGCTTGCGTAAGTCGATTTTGATTTCGATAAATCGATTCAAGTTATTTAAATTAGATTCGAGTTATTTAAACGAAGCCGTCAGTGCGTTAAAATGAATTTCTTTTTGTTTTTCAATCACAATATCAGATAGGCAGAATTTGTATAGTTCGCCTAGGTAGGTACCACCGCTGCTCTCATAA
>DWQK01002514.1:0-13033 GCA_018231225.1 Noctuana stator | reverse complement strand
GGGTTGTAGTTAGGATTAGTTGTTGTATTTTAACCATGGATGTTTAATCTATAGTAAAAATACAATTAAAACTAAATAAGTAAAAAAATATGTATTATAAAAAGAGTATTTTAAGAGTATTTTAAGAACGATAAATAATATATCTTTTATATAATTGTTTTGACTAAGCGTCTGCTATTGACGAATAGAAGAGATACAGAAGGCGTGGAAATACGCCAAAGCAATTAAACTGAGCGGCCGCACAAGACCGCTCCTTTGCCTTCTACGACAATTCAACACTTGCTTATAATTTATTCCTTTAATAAGAAAACTTTACGAAAGTCTTCATTTCCATGCCCCGTCAGCATATATTTCATGGAAGAAGCAATGTTTCGTATTTAATATAATTCATTTCAATGTTCATTTATTAAATACGTAGTTTTACAATAACGTAAACTTCGATTCTCAACTTTTAAGTCAATTTTAATAAAAACAGTAATATTAATCTGTCAAAGTTTTTAATCTTGAGTCACTATCTCGTATAAATATTCGCCGACTATTAGATGTATGTAGGTACGTTTTCCGAGAAATGTACAAAACATTGTCTAACCTTTACAATTTTGGTAAACTAAGTAGGTATCCCAAAAATATGAATATAAAACGGTTGTAATCCAACCACAACAAATCTTGTTTCAGGTAATTAGTTGTCATGGCTTCAGAGAAAATGCGAATAATTACCCTTACCCATTTTACTTTAGGTTAAATTATGCTATGAATATAAATAAATTAAACCATGTTTTCCCGTTGTAATGCGAGACTGAATAGATTAACATTCAAGTCTTTGACTACCTAGTCTTTGTAATAATTTGTTATAAGATAATATAATAAGTATGGCTTGTTAAGAAGCCATTAGAATTTAAAGGAAATTGTTACATCTTTATTCTTTTCAATATTAAATAAATTCGCTATTTAATTTTTTCTTTTTTTAATCTCTAACTTTTAAGCACTTCGCTTAATACCAGAAGAACTTAATGACATAAACCGATATAAAAAGCACATAATTATATTATTTCTATAGTTAAGTTACGCTTCGAGGACGTCATTTAATATAACATAAGGATCATTATTATAAACATTATCATAATTCTCAAACGAAACGGTCATGAAAGTCGTTTATAGGTATATACTATCTAATGAGGTGATCAAATATGCGTATTAGGTAAATGGCGCCAAAAGCCGTTTGAATAAATTCCATGGAGGTAAAGGTTCCGGGATTGAAATTATACTGCAGAGACAGAATAATATTTAATGTTCCTGAATATCAGTTTTTAAATAAACGGTATAACCATTATTTGAAAGTGAAAAATCATAAACGACAAATGAAACATTAGATACGAGTATAACTTACTCGTATGAACAAGAAGAAATACCAGACAAAATGGGACTTGTATTTATGTGACTGAGCTCTGGCTGGTTATATCAGCATCTTTATGAAAGCTTTCGAATCTATCTCAAAACATTGTCATGTAAAATGTTGTCAAGACGAGACCATATGGCTCGCAATGTCAAAAAGTTATCAGATCTTATATAGAACCAAACTTTTAACTTTAAAAAACCTAACTTTACAAACTCTACACCTTAGTCAAAGCATGTGGCTTGGCCGTTTAATTACTAGAAGAACTATTGTATAACAGAAAAGTAATGAGCACTGAATAAATTTCTTACTTTACGCCCATGTGACGATGTTTAGCGAACGGCGAAACCACATATTTAAATATAAAGAATAATATATAATTTTATTCCCATTTGTAATTTTGCTAATATCCGCAAATTGAATTTAATACCACAATCCGCGAGTTTCTGTGCAAGGGCCGTCTGACCGCACCCGCGCGTTGCGTCATCGCGGGTCGATACCAAAGCGGCCAAGTCGAATGTGAGGGCGACAAAACTCACCAATCCTCAATATTCTCAACTTTAATCAACGATTAATGCATACTTCTTAGGAATTTCATTGCTGCCAGAAGGTAAATGTTTCGATATAGAAGAAACGGAAGTTCCATATTATCAACATCGTCAATCAACAACCGATCATTATCGCACTGTTGGGCACGGGTTTCCGCCTAAATATGAAAAAGGTCACATTCAATCAATTCGAAATCGTTAAGAAAAACTCTCAAACAGAAATTTTTCAACTTAGTTTTTCTTAACCATCTTGCAAGTCATAATTTATTTAAAATTTATTACTATAAAATTAGAGGCGCGTGCGAAAATCAAGCCTGAATCTTGAAATTTAACCACTAGGCTATCAGTGCTCTTTTCAATTAAGGTTCTCTTTGGTAAGCAGAATTTATTTTAATTATGTAAAATAAAAAATAATTTTCTGAAAATTACTTTTAGCTGCATCAATAAAATCGTGTTACTATCGATGCGTCACTTACTCTAAAATCTGCTGTAATCGTTGCAGTTATTATTCGTGTACGTGTGTAGAACAATAACTTAATTTTTACAAGCTTTTATTTAACTTAGTATAGTATTGCTGGCAGAAATAAAAGCACATAATCGTACAAGTACCTTTAACAAATTTGAAGTAATAAATTTTTTATCTACTATATACTCGTACTTTTGCTCATTCAGAATTTTGTTAACCATAAATTGTTGTTCATGGCTGTCTTTTCTTTATGTACGATAAAGCCGCTTCATTTCCAGGATTGATCACCATGATCATATACGTGAACGGAATTGATATTCAATTGCGATTACTTTATGTACCTTCCCAATCCCTTAAGCCTGCTTTTCAACATAAATTCACATGTAAGCATTTACGTTTTATATGATAAAAGCTTTACACTTAGTTTCACACGTACCTAACTTCTATACATGTATATTGAATTGAATATATCTTTTTAGACTCACATATTATGAAATAGGTAATCTGTGCTAATTTTTGTAGCGCTCATATAATAAATTAAAAAATAAGGTCAGTGCCTTACTTTACAGTTATCTTTAGTTCTTTGTTATATACAATAAATATATGTATAGATGAAAATGTCCTAAGGCATTAAGTTTAAGTTGTTATATCTTTTTTTTAATCAGTAAGAATTAAATTAAATTTATGATTTGTAACTTCCATGCTGGTTTACTGCTCATTTACGATAAAAAAAATATTTCAATAAGTAAATTGTTAAGATCCGCACTAACTTATTGATTGTAATCATACTAATTATTAGATAATTATCTTTTACAGGTAAGTACGCGTAGCTGCTGCTGAGAGGTAATTTATTTAAAAACAACAGCTTTCTGTTACTTAGCGTAACCCTTCAATCTGTGACACGACTAATTACAGGACTCTAGAATGAGTTGAACTCGCTGAAAATGGCGCGAATTTTCAATAATCCGATGTCAGAAAGTTTGTGGTAGCTAAAGTTTAGTTTTAATTAGTGGCTTGACTCCACTTTTGAATATTGAAGCTGATGGATTTATTGTGTTTCTCACGATTGACTTTATAACAGGTAACTAACTGCTTTATTTGCAGATTTGATTATCTTGGCCTTGTAATTTTTAGACATTTAAGGATATAAGAATAATTAAAAAGTAAGTTGTAATTATTAATTTCAGACTTCACGATTTTATTTTTAAATTTGTAAATGTATATTATATACTTATATAAATTGATTGGTTTTTAATTTCGTCGATATTTTTTTTACTGACCGCAATGACTGACCTTCAGGGGTGTAAATTCCACTTATGATATATATTTTAGCTATCGATATGTCTAAATGCCGAATTACGAGTAGAACCCAGTTTTATCTGACGATTTGTCAGCGTCACGACTGAAATGTTTATGTTTGGATATTAATCAACGTAACTCTGAAGTGGAAATATAAATTATACAATTGGCCGTCCTAGCCTTACTCCGGCTATCATTTAATTCGAATTTCAACTTTTTGTCTGTCACACCGCCAGTTTCTGAAAGGCTATTTTCAGCTGATTAATTACTATCTTCATCGATTTATCTTATAACTGCTTTAATATTACTAAAGTAATATAAAAAAATGAATTTTTTTCTAAATAAACAACTCGCAATTCATATTACGCAATTTATATTCATATACGCGACACGGTTTATACTACTGCCACTGTTTACAACTTTCTCAGCATGTTGATATGTTTTTATATAAAATAAAATAGATAAATATAGAAAACTGGCTCTCTTTCCGTCAGAATCTACTTGTACGTTTTCAACAAATTCGTTTGCGAAGGTACCACAATACAAGTAATTTCTGTCTTTTGGCTTTTGAGCAGTCTCCACAACTAGTGAGTCTTCATGATTAGCAACTGTCACCATGTTGTATATCACGATCTAAATGTTAGAATTCGGCAATTTTCTACGCAAAGGCCAAACTAATGATTTATCATGTCAAACTATAATAGTTTTTACTTGTAGCTGAGTAAATAATCACAAATTTCATTGTAACGTACGGTGACAACCTAGAAAACAAAGTTGCGAATCGATAAACAAATGAGCCGATTTTGTTCGTTAGGTCCGTTCAAAACCCATTTTGCCAGTTACATCGGATATTGAGCCACAAAATCACAACCACTATGGATAGTAATTTCACACAACAATACATATAGAACGGAAATCTCTTTTTATATCTTGTGTTGCCTTTTTCATAAAAGTTCCTGAAGTTTTGAATGTTTAAATAATAAAAAAAATTAATGTACTTATAGGTATAGTTTTTGGGATTGATAATAATCATAGCATGTTTAATATGCCTTACGTATATTGTTTTGTTGTCGCCATCTGTAGGCTAGCAGACAATGCCACTAGCCAATAAGCCGCCTTTGTGAATTGCTTTAGGTGATACCTACAGTAATGAATGCAAACATTAATTAATTAAATATATACCTATATAATGTACCACCGGATCGAAGGCATTTGCTTGAAGTCGCTAAACAGGAAGTAAAAACGTTCGTAGAACTGAAGACCTAGTAGATGAAGTCTTACAAAACGATGTTGTACGCTTACAAGTTTCACCCCTGCTTATGTTATCTATAGCTGATACTCGTAATTGGATAATGCAAAACAACTGCTGTTTTTAGTCTTAGATCAATATGAAAAGTATATAATTATTATATTATATTGTAAGGAAAATTCGATTACAAATACTGTTACTGCTGTTGGTCATCTCCAGTAAAAAAAAATTAAACAAATTTCTTGAATCTTCGGTTTATATTTAGGTACTATTTATTTTTGATGAATTTATGCTTACAAAAAAAGATCTCGACTATTTGGGAACCTCGTCCTTCTTTTAGACTCGGTTAAAAACTCATATACAAACAGGAGCAAACGAAGTTTAGGAGTATTTGCCTAACCACTGCTGCCATAAAAGCGCTTCAAAAAACGGCGTCATAAAATAGACAAAAAACGACCTATCGTGGTATGGTGGCTTCGTTATACCTGGCAAATATCAGAGGATGTATTTTATAACTTTGTTTATGTTTCCTGGTTATTGTATCGTTTTATTCGTGTTTATTTGTTATCGGTAGAGGTTACTGATAATAAACTGTTATGGTAAGGAAAAAGAGTTCAAAGTTTAATAAGTGGTAGTAACTGTCGCATTGATGATCCCAATTGCCATGTTATAATAACAAACTTGAAAAATTATTCATAAATTTTACACGTTCGTAGAAAAGCAGGAAGAATACCTACGTGACTTCAGGATAGCTCGAAGGGATCAGCGTTGCTCGAAGGGATTCAGCACTTGTGTATAATTCTAAGATGTAACGTATTTCTATTAAAATAATTTTGATGTAAGTTTAGATAAATTTTGTTTAATTTTGCAGTTAAAAATAAAGCAAATTGTGTAAAAATAACGGTTTGATGTGAAAAAATTTATCTGCATGAAATAAACAATTCCCGGAAAATTCGAATCGAGTTCGATTTAATAAATTCACTTTCCTCCAAAAGAAAGCTTTGTTGCGCGTTCTTAAATGGACAATTGAGTGAACTTCTATATAGGTGCCCCAAAATTCTAAAATTCAACCAAAGTAGCTTTTGACTGTGACAACTGTTTATTTAGGAGTCCGTAACGTAAGCACTTTGCCTGTTGTTTCATCTTGTCACATGACTTGAAATTGATTTTATTAATGTTATTACATACAATTAAATACACCGACCAATTATTATAGTAAAATGCGATTCTACAAAATGGTTTTCAACACCAACTGGACGATGCTTGTATGTTTGCTACTACGTTCTAAAGTACTTACTATGGACCGATTAAAATAAATTCAGTGACTTAAAGAAACATCAATTTTATTAGAGAATGTTTGAAATAATTACAGCTTCATTTAATTTAAAAAAAAAGACAATCGATTTGAAAACCTCCTCCATTTTTTTGAAGTCGGTCAAAAACAAATACTTTTATAACACAAATTGTAAATAAGTAATAGTACATGTTCTCCAATAGTCTCCATCACGACATGAACTTTAACTATGCCAACTCTCAGTTTCCTCCGTGCACCACAAGGTGCTTAAATTGGTATTGAAAGTTTTCTGTTGACATTCATATATGTAGATAAAAAATAACTTAGATACGAGTACATACATTATTGTTTGCATTTTACAAATTTAAGTGGGCGCGAAGCTACGAGCTGGTCGGCCATATCTTAGCGTAAATACACACTAATAAATACTACACTTTGATTAATAGATAGTTACACTGATAAAATTCATACTTCGAAGAAACTAATGTAGTGACACTCCTTTTAGTAGACGTACGTTACAATGAAAGTTATTTAGTATTTTTTATTTATATTATGTTGTAAAACTTTGGATGCATCCAAGTACTTAATTTTTTGGGCTAGGTTAACTACTCTACCAGAATAGTGTCAGGCAGAAGTTTTGCTATACTTATGTTTAATTAATATGAATAACACAGAAGTCAGTTCAAGAGGTGTTTTATCACAGGTGGAAACAGGAAAATCATTCATTAATGTTATCTTATTATTATTTTAGTATCTATATTTACGAGTATACCACTAGTTGGATAAAATATTTCCTAATATTAAAATTGCATTTCCCCATTATTACAAATACAATAGAGTACATACCTGATAAGAGTGCATTGTATACTTTTGAAATGCATACAAACAACTTAAGTACACGGTACATGGGTACACCCGTTCTTTTATCAGTAGGTTTATTAATATGTCGTATGGTTTCTGTTAATAACTTCAGCTTATAGTAATATGCAGACCGTACACTGCAAATATTAATGCAAATGTTATTAAAGTATTGAAAATTAGAATCTTTGTCACAATTATGATTAAGTAAATCTTATAAATATTGTTTTTTGACAATGCACTTTTAGCACAGTGTAAGCTACTTTCAGCAAAGAAAAACCAATTTGGAGTTCAAATGTGTCCTGAACCAATCAATGGGTACTTTCTCAAAGATGAGATATTAAACCCTAGTCCTGTTTGGGTCTGATTTCATTGATTCAACAGTTCTTTTACAATAGATAAAGCACTGACATTACAAGTGACAAAACAAACACAGTTGGATCGAGTACACGTCATATTTCGTTATTAACGTGCTGGGGATGATCCAGGTCGGTGCGCTCCCTCGTTATCCAGGCGCGACGACACTTGACGGTAGTCGACGGCCAGGCTTGTTAAACGCTCCGCTTATGAAGAACAAGCAAAGAGAAGCGTCCGCCATCCGCTGTGCGCTTGGCCTGTGGGCCTCTTGCTCTTCACAGAGCGAACAGCACCCGCAGTCCTCTCTTAACCGCGAGTGAGCGCGCTGCTTTTCGCAGCGCGCCCTTCGCACGCAGTAGGAGGCACATGCTCGCGAAATGTCAACCACCTTGTATTCCCATATCGTCTGATTAGCAATAAGTTGTGACGAAACGCGCGCCTCACGCCTTTTGTTTTATTTATTTTTTACATGACCATCGCAGATATTTTTAGTGATTTTTATTTGAATGGCCAAAGTGTATCTATGCATAAATGGAATGTGTTGTTTAAATGCGCGACCTTGAAAGTGCGTTAGTAGTTTTTTGTGTGTGTTTTAAGTTGACGGCGGCAACGATAAGTATGAAGTGTGTTGTGTATGTCGGCCGCTTTAACGTGGTTTGTTTCTTTTGAAACTAAAACAGGAAATACCTAGCTACTAGTGTTAACAGCGACCCGCGTTTTCTTGCGGTGCTGAATTTGAATTGGCGTTATCAATCCGGTTTTTGTTTACGGATTCAAACTGACGTTGACCTTGAGGGTAAGAAAGGAAAACAGTAATTGAAATTAGAAGTTGTTGTTTTTAAATGTTTATATCTATTAATTAATTTAAATATAAAAATAATCTTATTAAATTTCATTCACACTTAGTTAAAGAAATACACTGTAGAATAGTACAATACAATTTATCATAAGATATAGAATATTATACTGGTACATACAAACACAGTTATAAGCGATACGTACACATTGAGATTACTGTCCATGTGCTCATTTTTATGTTAATATTTTTTCCGCTTGAAATATCCAACGTTTTAATTCAGTGTAAGCAAGCACACAATAGAATTAGGAAATCTTGATTGTTGTTGCAATTAAAATCGTAGTTCAATAACCCAAGTTCAATAACCTTTATAAAAAACAAAATGGGTAAAACAGATGTTTCCGTACCTATTTTTTGAGTGTGTATCTGTGAGAATTTAAGCATCATGATCAACTCATCAGTGTCCTACTGCTGGACACGGGTGTCCTCTCAAATACGAGTAGGATTTAAGTCAAGGCTTAGCCAAGCTGGCCAAACTTTATGGAGATCTCTCAGGCATGCAGGTTTTGTCTCGATGCTTACCTTCATCAATAGTTCTCGATGTTTTTTTTTTCGATATAATATAATCTGAAAAAAAAAAACCTAGTCGCGTGCGGGGTTACAACCCGGACCTAGTGGAATGGTACGCCGAAATTCAACCATTACACTAATTTCAATCTTAGCAGACCTATCTATAAATAAAGTCAAGGTTAACAGTTTTTTACTTATTTACATAATTTTTACGTACATATATAATAAGTGGAAAATGTTGAAAAAAAAATGTGTCGGTACCTTAAAAGTGTGTTAATAAATTGTATTTTACACAGCTATGCTTGAACGAAGTGGGCAAATAAAATAACTAATAAATTCAATGTCATCAAAATTTAATCATGTTCGTCATAATATATTTATTTTGTATTATGCCTATAAATTTTGCTGAGTAGGTACCTAGTTATTATTAGGTTCTGTTATGTTTTTTATACAAATTTAATATTAAAAGCATACATTTTTAAATTATAAAACAATCTCTTTCACCGAAAAATGCGTATTTAAAATAGTAGTACAGTTGAAACATTATCCTCATAAAATTTTCCTTAAGTCAGTCGAAATAGTAAGAGTGTTTTAATCTGTTATAAGTTTTCAGATTCCTAACGGGTTATAAATAGTTTAACTTTAACAGAACGGTAACTTTTAATAAGATAAACTTACTTAACTGATCAAAATATTCATTGTATGAACTGTTCATTTACGATGATTACGAAATATTATTATGCAAACAAAATTTCCTTTTACGGTTAGTATCCGTGACGTTGGACAGTGGTAGGTAGGTGCTAATATAAAAATATAGCTACACATAGATTTTTTATAGCTAGCTACTCATGTTTATATGATGTTATATTTCTCGTATTCATAAGTGAATACTGTTGTCAGCTATATAATACCTTTTTAAACGACTCAATAAAAAAATCTTTTCTTTTTTTAATCTTTGTTTTGATTTAGTTTATATTGTAGTTATACCTACTGGACTAAAATTTGTTATATTTTTAGCTTTTTTCTGGCAAGAATGCCTATATACTCGTATATAATAACAATGTAGGTATTTTATTTATTTATTCAAAAAAACCATAATTCTCAGAATAAACAATATATTTTATCTAACATATACATATAAATAATTACAGCCAATAATGAATTTACATTTTATATACTTGTATTAACTTGTATTATATATACTTGTATTATATTGTTCCCGTTTTCAAGAAGTAGGTATGTAAGTAGCGGTGTGAGACTATCACTTAATATCACTTGATAGTTTCACACACAAGTGGCAACTCAGCTTGGTATCAAAATGCATCAAGGTAATATTTAATAGTAACTGCAATAAGTTGTTATCTTTGCGAACCCATCTATTTTAAATTTTCGTCAAAATATTACCTACACTCTTTAGTTTCAACACCCTACTGGGTGGTTTTATTCTTGCACTTTACAAGAAAATTGAAATTTCTGGCTGAAACAATCGTCTTTATTTGGCACACCAGTGGCGTTTGCAACATGAGCAAAGTACACACAAGTAATTACTTACATATTTTGCAAAAACTACTTAAGCCTTTGACTACCAAATGGCCGATAAACAATATAAAATCTATTGTTAAAGTGACTGCTGGCGCTCAATAACCGGTTCCATCACATCATACTCATATCAATTTTAAATTTAAGGTTTTGTGCTTTTATAACTTTGAAGTAGGTAGTGTTCGGTTTCGCAATTTCAAAGTTATAAAGTATGTTACTAGGCAGCAGGCGAGGCTTTGTATAAAATGGTAATATTGAATTGAATTTCTGAAAATGTTTCATTCAACGACTAACCTTCGGCTGTGGATGCGAACAAAACAGAGCGAAATACGAAAATGAAAAGACGATTCCAATGAAGTCAAAGTCAACTGCCCATAATGTTCAAATTTGTTAGTGCCAAATGAAGATTGCTTATGTTATTTAAATTTCTTATTAATTATTAATAATAATTGAACTATTTATTAAATGAAAATTATTTATTAATTTATTAGCTAGATTTTGAGGGAATTCCGTTTTTTGATGTCTGTTTTTAGATAGTTTGAATGGTATGTTTTAGTGATTTTCTAATAAACGCTTCGTTGTCTCAATATAAATATAAAACAAGGGTAGGTATATCAATGATACATAATTGTAATTTTATTTAAATCAAACAATGATACGAGACCCTGAATATTTTCATGGAACAATCCTCTAAATTGAACTATAATGGATGAATTCTGTAGTATTATATCGAAGGGCGAAAAAGATGAGAGTTTTTCCAAAGTTTGAAACGTGACTTGTTTTTAATCTAAGAATTTGTAACTCCTAGTAGCTCCCTGTCTCGTAAATGTACGTCGATTCGAGACGAATTTTTATCAAAGGATCTTTTTGAACAAAACACTAATTTGTATTAAGATTTTTGTAATGTGTATTTATTTTGTGCCGGATATAGGTAATAGACTAATAGTATATCCGATTTGAATAAAAGCAATTTATGTTATAATCTAAACTCCGATATATTTTAGCAAAGAGGTATGCGAGGTTACCTACTTACTTGTACATCCCCAGAGAAATCATAATAGTTATGTAGACCCTTTAGCATTATCTATATGTATAGGTACAATGCTTTGTCAGCAACGAACAGCCTAAACCGCTGATCGTAGAGACCTGAAACTTGGAGTGTATGTTCTTTTTATGACGTAGACATCCGATAAGAAAGGATTTTCGGAAATTCTACTCCATAAAGGGATGAAAAACGGCAACAAAGTTTGTATTGGACAGCGTGATTCCTTGGTCAAATTAATTATGAAACCCACGCGCACGAATCGCAAGCATAAACTATTTAATATTATTTAAGTTCAAAAAATGTGGTTCTACTGATACTTATATCTTGTACAGGTACAATTAATTTTGTTTTAGAAATAAAAATTTTAACAAATTAAAGACAGCGGTGTTTCCAAGCAGGTAAAATTGAATTTATTTTCATCGAATCGTAATATAAAGTAAGAGATAACTAAGAAGACTATAATAAGAGATCATAATTATAGAATAGATCCCGCTGTATAATATTTTTGAAGTCACTTGTAAGTATAATACCGAAGCGTGAATGGTTACCAAAAAAATTTCGCGTGAAGCCTGCACAAAGTTTTTTTTTTATTATTTTAATATAACGGCAACAATGGGATTACTTAGGTACACAAATGGAAAGAAGTTCATAAATAAAATTAAAATAATTAGTTGTGTTAATGAAAGTTAAATAATTTATTTTATTAAAAGATTCACATCCTGTGCAAGCTAATTTGCATAACTTTAAAGAAGTCATTATCTTATGCGCAGACTGATTGGTAGTCACTTGTCCCAAATAAGGATGTATACAAATAAATGTAATTCATGAGATGAGAAACAATATTCATATAACAATGCTTATGTGATTTTAAAATAAAAACTTCGAGTGTATAATTTATACAATAGCATTATTCCTACTTGAAATGTTTTAGTAAAGATTTATTTACGTAATCAATACCTATAATATTATTTAAATACAAAATTGTACGATTTAGTTAATCACAGTACTTCACGCCGCCCTTTACTCGTAAATAATAAATTCCCCTTTAAAAATTTTATGCGATGTTTCATTTACCTATTTAGGAGCGGCTAAACAACTACGAGTATATTAGTAGATGAATAAAATAAATTCTAAAATAAAATGATTTACTTCGCATGTCTAATGTCGAAAACGTTTCTGATGAGGAAAAATATAAAAACGGAAGCATAATTTTATTAATGAGTTATGTGACTTCTCTAAGCATGTCGGCACATACCCACTGGAACATATTCTATACGATTCTGTATAGTCTGGTCAAAGTGATTACTGTTCTGGTGATTTGACTTGTTGATAGTCCTCAAAAATGAGAACAAAACAGCTGTTGTAATACTCCTTAAATACTCTAGCACTAAAGTACTATTTGCCGTTCGGTATAGTGACTTCTGATATTTTATGAACCATTTAACATTTTATGCGTAACTTGCTTAATGTCCATGATTTATGTTTCGTAGTAATTATATTTGCTACGTCTCACTAGGTTAAACTAAGCACATTATTAAACTATCGCGGAAGTGTGCGCAAGTGTTCCCGTGGCTCCGTCTCACAGTGGTGAGGAAGAACACCGTCAGGTTTTTAGTCGG
>DWQK01002513.1:0-13033 GCA_018231225.1 Noctuana stator | reverse complement strand
GCTCGCGGCGACGTCTGTCATGTGGGAGAGATTTTCCCTTACCCCTGTCTTCGTACTTTTTACATGCTTTTACACTTTCGGCCATCGACGACGAGATGAGAAAACTTTACGAATTTTACGTAGACCTCAGCCCTCAGCTATTTGACGACTTGAGTAGTTTACATGTAGGGACCGAAAATTTTGTCTGTTAACCTCCACAACGCAAAATAGGGATGTGAATTGGTATCTACCTGTGACTTTATAGGACGAACTATATTATACCAAACAAAATACTTTTTCCTTATTAAAAAGCATAAGTACCTTTTGTACTTAGTTCTGTTTGCTTCGTTGATAATATTATTTTAATATAATCATAAAATAATATTAAAATCATATTATTATTGTCTTGATACGGTTTTGAGTTAATTTTAATGCAAAACCCGGAAAAATTGTTCCTTCCGTCTTTGCTTACCAGATTTTGCCATAAGCAAAATAAATGGGATAAGATAAATGAAAACATAATAAAAATTTCTGTGTTATTCCCCAGCTATTTCAGATAGCGCATAATAAACCTAATAATATTTTTTTTATAGAAATTTAAGTACAAAGTTTATACTATTAATTAATTTCACTACAAACTAGAAGACAAGCATTGCAGTTCTAACTGAACAAAATTGAATTTCCATTGTCGCCTATATGGTGCCCAATAAACCTCCCCCGTTTCCTCTTTGATTGGGTTTCGATTTTAAAAATGGCGGTTTCCGTGTTTCAAGCGAGTGCGTACGTTTCGCCTACAGCTACCTATTTCCATTCAGTGCAAATCTGACTGTGTTCGAACTCTCATATTGTGTCATACTCTTTTTACCTGTCATGACCTGCGGTCGCAATCCAGTACTGAAAATCGAAAAAGCTTAATCGGAACGTTTGTTTATATTCGAGTAGCTATTGAAAATCGTCTCGTTTGAATAAAACTATTCTAGTAACAACACTAATGTCGGAGAACTTTGACTTTTATGACTATTGATCGTCGGTACTCGTATCTTAAATAACTATTATATTTTCATTACAGTCTGTGAATCAACAAGTTATTTTTAGTATAATTACGTAGAGCTGCATCACGTTTTATTATCCTCGTAATCGCGTATGAAATAACCAAAGGAAATATTACCACATTTTGTACAAAAACAGACTAAGTAGGCTTGTAAGCTATTGTTTGAAAAAAAGTCCTCGCTTCTAAGAAATACGATATACCGCCATGTGCATACAGTGTGAAATGAGGTTTTGTTCCGAAAAATACTGTGCGATGAACACAGATATCATCGTTCATTCTCAACAGGTTTATAAGTCTCCGTAATCTCTTTTATGTTGAGTGTTAGGGATATAAATAAGACCGGAGGGATCTTTTTTATATGTTTAATATATCTATTTATATATTTGTTGCACCAACAATGTGCTAATACAATGAAATTGGACAAAATAAGATACATTTTATGCTAAGTATCACCTCAATTAGGTAAAGGTGCAAGCTACGTGACTTAAGAGCAACTGTTGCGTGGTTGTGAACATTGAGAACGATTAAGCGTATTTAAATAGCCAAAGAAATTCAAAGAATACAATACAGTTCGAAGCGATTTTTTTCCTTCACAATTCTTTACAACGTTAATTCATAGTCATAGTAGTAAAAGTAAAAATCAATTTTATTTATAAGTAAATGCCTTATACGTTAATAATACTCAATAAAAAGTTGATAAGTCTTATAGCAAATGTGCTGAGTGTTTATAAGTACAAATAATAATATTCACAACGTAACTCGTTAAAATTTTCCTTCAAAAACATATATGAAAAGCACTTCATTGAACAACTAACTTCATAAAATAATGAGCGTTCATTAATTAATCTGTTCAGCGACGTGCAAAAACTTACCCGTTTTGTAATGACACTTTAAACAAATTTTACTGTTTAAAAGTATGTAGGTAGGTTCGTTAGGTACATATTATGTCTTATGATAATGTAATATTATATTATGTAATATAATATTACATTATCGGCTTAGTAAAACTAATTATTCGTTACTCATTAATTTTTAGTAAATTACATTTCATATTTAAGTAATTTGGTAATTAAAATATAAACGTTTCAAACTTATCTATTTCGAATAATAGTATTGCGACCAATAATTACATTAATTTAAAACCATTATCCATATAAAAAAGAACCGAAATAATGTTTCAAATTTTATTTTAATTGATATTAATTTGATACTTAACCACGTTTAAATTTGAGAAGTTATTGGTCAATGGACTTGGTATCTTTTAGTAAAGTATCACTACATAGTATAAAACAAAGTCGCTTTCTCTGTCCCTATATCCCTATGTACCTATGCTTAAAACTTTAAAACTACGCAACGGATTTTGATGCGGTTTTTTAATACATAAAGTAATTGAAGAGGAAGGTTTATATGTATAAACGTTCACAGTTTTCCTGTAGGGTATTTAGTGTCAGCACTGCAACTGTGCGAAGCCGGGGCGGGTCGCTAGTATATGGTAAAGTATATTCGATTTCCTATTACCAGAGCAGTATGTAAATTTATTAGTAGAACATTGATAAATTCACACATTGCGCTGGTAGACGTCTGCAAATTAAACAACAAAGAATACGGTTCTATATCCGCTATTACCTTATGAATAAATTATCAATCAAGTGAACGCAAACATCGTACGGTCTTGGAGCGCAAATAAACGAAGGTATACAGGCAATCAATAGGGTTCTAGGCGGCATACCGAGTGCCCGTCTGCATATCCGAATGCCTACGTTGGGATATTCGAATTATTCCGGCTATGATAGCTATAGAAATTGAAACAACACGAAACGACCGGAATGCCGATAATGGCGGATAGTCGCGGGACCACGTGTCGATGTATTGAATTACAAAGATGATTAATGAGATTACGCGTTTGTGTAACGCTATAGTTTGTGCCATAGTTGCTGTTTAGAATGGACGGATAAGAACAATGCCTGGTTTCGAATCTATGCGCATTTTGGTTGTATTTTAGGATTTGATTAATGAGGTATGCGGGTTGTTTTACTACTTGCTTAAATATTAAGTGTTTTAAATGTAGCGATTTTTCTAATTTCATTATCAGAACAAAACTGTTATACCTATGTAGTAAATAGTCTTTTGAATTGTACCTTAAGTCTTAAATCTATACTAATATATAAAGCTGAAGAGTTTGTTTGTATGAACGCGCTAATTTCTGGAACTACAAGTCGGATTTGAAAAATTCTTATTGTGTCTGATAGCTACATTAATGAGGAAGGTTATACGCTATCAAGCGTTACCTCACAATTCTTAACGCGGGTGAAACCGCGTGGCACAGCTAGTACTGATAAATTTGAAATAGTCACACTGCAAAAGAAAAAAAACCAGCGTCTAACGTAGACACAACGAAATGAAATCCTACTGTGAGCAGCATTCGTTTCTATTCATATCAGTGAGTCCACATTTGTACTAATAACAAAAGCTCCCGTCCGCTCAGGTCTCAAGAGGTTTCATTTTTCATTATGATACCAAGTGCATTATCGTATTGTCTATTGTTATTGAAGCGTAGTTTCTAGACTCATATATGGCAAAATACATCTACGTAGAGTAAGTTTTTCAGATGAGTATTGGCAGTAATTAGGTACGAGTAGCTTGTAAATCACTTATTATAAAAGTAGTTCAGAGTATTTTTGTTTTTTGTAATGTTCTTATATGATATTATATTGATATTATAGATTGAATTAAATAAAGAGTATATCAACGCTTGCATCATGCAATAACGTCTTTTAAACGAGTTTTTAAAACTTTACTAAATTTTTCAGTCACAAGCATTATTTGTACGTATACCTAAATTTGTATACCTAATATTGAATGAAAATAATCAAAACTCACGTCTTTTGTCTATAATATTCTCAAAATTTTACCGTACGTATGTTAAAGTGTATGTTTATTCTATTATTATATAATTTAAATTTATGTTCGATAATTTTCTAGAACAAAATCTCTATCAGCTGGCGAATAAAGTTTTTTTTTGTAGTGTACTTAATGCACTCAGGTGAATAAAGTTTACTATTAGTATACTTAATGCACCCAGGTGAACTAAGTAATGAATAAAGTAAACTACACCTACCTATGTAACTAACTACGTAAGTAAGTCTGTGAGTTTCACATCGTACTTTTAAAATAATCAAAAACGACGTTTAACGTATCAAAAGTGTAACTTGAAAGACTGTTCGTATGAAAACGAAATAACAAGCTTGGCTTTGACCACTCATTTTGGCTGAGTTGATATGATTTTCCTTGAAACGATCTACCTTTGACATTAGATAACCCAATAAAACTGGGCTAAACGGAAAGATTGGAGACATGTACGCCATTCCACGCAAAAACATTTTTTAAGTAAATTACACCGCGCTTCAAATAAATCGTCGTGGAATTAAACGTAAATATTCAGGCTCCTTAAAAGGTTCGAAAAAGGTTATCTATTTTAAAATAGATTTATGAACGTCTTTAGTTCAATATTACGGCCTAAAAAATTATAGCGCGAATTTTTACGAGTAGGTGTTAGGTTTTACTGTGTGAAGTGACCTCTAAAGAAAATTCACGAAGTAATTTATTAGGTGCGTGATAAATGCACCTAAATACGACCTCAGGTAGTATACCCAAGGTAGGTTGGAAGTGGATGTCTGCACCCCATGCCAAAAATTCCAGTCAGAGACGATCGTGGCTTTCCTATAAAAAACCGGTGACCTGTTTGATTTCAATTCTGTTTATACTGCATACAAAGCAATTTCAAGAAATTAGTAACAAATGTCTGGGGGATGAAATTTAATATTAAAATATTATGTCGTACAAAGTGGCGAAAAGGAATAGTAATACTTCGGAGTAGGTACTTTATGGATTTAAGCGTCGTATTTTTAAGGCGACGAAACGTGACCCGCATCTAAAGCCACCATTGTTCGGTTTGAAGCAGTTCGACGGACTTTTCAAAGTTTTTCCGTTTTTCCTCTAAAAAAAAAAAAACGGAGTCTCTTGTTTGAGTTACAGACATAATAATAAATTTAAAAGAAAGCAGCTTATAAAGAGAAATGATAATAAACCAAAAATTATTACGGTTGACATACTGAAATTGCTTATTTTAGTAAGATATTTTGCTTGCTGAAAATCTATAGGTACATATAATAAAATAACGTCCCCTCCAACGCGTCTGCGTTCAGTCTGTCTGAATGCGTTTATCTCAAAAACTATAGACGGACGGAGAGGTTAAAGTGTAAATATTATAAAACAAAACGTTGAATGTTGAAGATGTCAGAAAAAATTATGCCGACTAACTTTGTCTACTACTGAAGTCCACAAAGGCTAGTTTTTGAATAAATGTTTGTCTCTGAAGTTATCATCAACCACTTCATAATGTTCAGTTTAAGAAAATTTACTAGAAATTATTTATTTTTAAAAACGGAGTCGGGTACTCTCAAGCAACAAATAATAAATTCAAAAGCGGTGCCCACAAAAAAACAAAGAGGTGCTTTCCGTTTGTTGATTAAGTAGCTTTCATAAATAAAGAACTGAAGATTAATGCGGGTACAATTATTATTCGGCTACCCACCTGAAACTTATGGAAGAAACAAAATTTATTGTGTTTTAATTTCATTTAACGAGTTCCGTACCTTCTCTTTACGATATTTCCACTCATGCTGAATTTAAATGTAACAGGGACCAAAATAATTGTATTTCTGAGCAAAATACACGTTTAGACTACAGACCGTCTAAAAGTACCTTTGACGTTACCTTATTACAAATGGTGTGGTTTTCTAATTGTATTATCATTGGACTGAAAGCAACGAACGTAAGTCCCGCTAAAATTAACATAATAAACATACGTAACATTTCGCTGTTTAAATTTTATTATTCCCGTGCTAAAATTTAAGGTTTGTAAATATATTGAAAACGAAATTATGTTAGGGAGCATCGAACGTTGTTAAAATACGAAAATGGTGGTGTGGTACAGAACCCTCCGTATGTAAGTATTTACACTTTTTTGGAACTATGGCATAACAAAATAGATTTCATCAAATGTTATTACATATTATTTTGTTACACTCATTCTCGCACCAAATGCAAGAAATTTATAATCAAATCAAACTAAAGCAATAAAGTAGGCAAAAGTTTTTATTACCTACGTTAAATTCAATGACCTAGCGTCTGGATCCAATTTAGTTCCCCTTAATTGAATTTCGAAGGTTAGATAAAGAAACTTTTAGTAAAATGGTACTAGGGGGACATGGGATTGCAATAAAGTACGAGTACTCTAATGCAGACTTAATTCAATTAACATTTTGCTACAAGTATCTATCGGTATTGCCGCAAACTATGGTAAAGGTTATAGGTACTCGTACTAAAATGAACATACATTGACATAATGTACGTACGTACTTGCGTACGTGATTGGTTCTATATAATTTTAATGGAAGATTTAGTCATGATACTTTCCCCGGTGAACTATACAAGTTCTAATACAAAATGTGATGAGAATTTTCATCTTTCTGGTCGTTTTGGTATTGACGAGATGAATGGTTATGGGTTCAAATTACGCTCGTGTTGAAAATTTCATAATTTTATACTATAATATTGGAAAAAATGGATTAACTAATTTTATCTATACGTACATTTTCTAAAACCATTTTGTAATGTAGGTATTATGTAAAATTTTAAAGGATCACCCTTTGTATGCATTATTTACAGACTGATGTTCGTACGGCAAACAAAATTCTCAAAGTGTTGCTTTGTTCGGAAACGGTATTGTAAACAAAACGTAGACTTAATTGAGATAATGTAAACAAAGAATTTCCATTCAGAACGGAACTGTGTGCTGCATTGGCTCGTATTTGTATATTTATATAGGCTTAATTTCGTTGTCTATGCATTTAAAACGGAAACAAACTATGCGGTAATTGTGGAAATTAATTATACTTCCGGCTTACCACTTTTACTCTTATCATTTTTTAATTAGATTTTGTTGACCACCATAGTGATTAAAATAATTCATTCAATATACAAAAAAAACGCCAGTGTTCATAAATTTGTACTATTAGCTGAACCCGTTTCATCTGGTCCCCAAGTTCAACGGTCATTAAGAATCGACTTATGGACTCATGGATTCCAAATCCTTGACATAACTGAGCGACTCAGTGGCAGAGTGTGAATAAAAATTTTCTTTATCTCGTTATAGAGTCAACAGATTTGATCGGAATTAAAAGTAACTAAAAATTCACTTACATTTTGTAGTATTTAATATATGCTATATTAGTACATTCTTATTATTTATGATTCTTCAGTAACGATTTTTTATACACATTAATGGAAACAATCCAAATCAAACGGTTAAATTTTAACCACTTTCCTTGCTAACAATTCTTAACACTTACGAATAACAGTTAACATGTAATAGTCCATTTAAAAGTCGTAATGTCCAATCCTGTAGAAAATGTTTATTACCTGCAATAAGGCTTATTCCCTTAAATGGAAGGGTCAAGTTGGGACCATAGTGAAATGGATATAGGGTAATATGGGAGTCTATAGGACGTTTCACCGTTGAAGGATAAAATACAGGCGATAAAACGTCCTATCTCTAAGAAATAAATATGTGATTTCGTTTGAATCAAAACCTGCCTACCTACTTTACCTAGTGTTGCATAGACAAATAATACTAGCTATGTTTATTTTATTTAAATTGTATTTTAAGTTTAATGTTACTTATTTTCTATCCAAGATGCTTCTATTAGGTAGGTATAGGTACTCAATTGAGAACAGTTAGAAATATTTCTGAAACGGATTAAGGTCTATCCGCACTCATTTGTGCTGATACGCGCTAATCACTGCCATGCCATTCAATGACATATTAATATATGATACGGTTGCATATTATTATATTGTGCAACGCTGTCCGTACTCTTCGGACATTTATATTTTTGGTATTTATAAAGTTCGCGAATGTTTCAATATCTTGATTCGCATATAGTAAGACTTAGTCTATTGCCCAGGCTGGTACCAAGAATGCGTGCAACGATTACATCGTACGTTTGAGTTCATTAGTCTGATATCATTCTGGGGATCCGACTTTCAAACGGTCTATTACAAGTTTTCTTATTAGAACTTCCTCTATTACAACTTGTATACGTACGTGAACTAATCTTGATGAAAAAATCGAAACGCATTCATGTTCTCTATGAGTCTTAAGTACTTTGGTAGTACGGGAAATGTACTACGAAAAATACACACTTCCAAACACATACATACAGATTTCGACATAGGATATTAAATTGTGTAGGTATGCATATTTTAATATGAATTTAAAATACCCATATTTATAGACACAGGTATAGTTCCACAAACAATAATGCGATTTCATAGTGATTGACAAACTGAAATTGAATTTTATTTCAAAAAAGATTCTGAGTTTCATATTTTTAATTCAGTCGAGAATGAACCCGGAATTATACGAACCATCCGTCTGCCCGGTGTCTGGTCGTTAATTGAAATCAAACACGACTTAGTTATGCGGACTCTTCGTATAATATCTGCACTTTAAACTTTGGATCTTTTATGGGAAAATCGAATTGATTGAAGTACCTAACAAATTATTTGATTAATTATATACTGCTACTTGTTATCTAGAAGTAGTACCTAGTATATATGTATAGTTAGGCTATTTTCTTATCTTTATTGGCAAATGCATCTTAAAAGTGGATCAAGATATTTTGTTATTTCTACTGTGCCATAAATATTTAATTAAAAAATAAATAAATATACAAGAAAATGATTATGTTGTTGACATTCTACTGCATGAAAAGATTTACATAATGATACGTAGATGGTCAAAATTCGCTGATTTTGTATGGGTTATTTGTATATCAGCCGTACCCACCCGTAGAGATAGTAAAATTTCGATACATGAAGTAAAATTCGATATTCAGCGTTCACAGCTTAATTTTGTTTACAAATTTTATTATCATAAACAGAAATATGCCAAATTGCAATAACGCAACCTAAGTATTTCTAACTTCATAAAATCCTGTAAGATAGTAAAACTAAAACATAAACTTTTACAAGGGCTTTAAAACTCGCAAACCAAATTTCGCTGAGTAGATAGTAGATAAGTGCGAGTACTCAAGCGTTCGTAGTTTCTTCAACTCACCAAAATGCAAACAATAAGTATAATCTACATGCGTTGGCACAAGAATTAAATAAATGGGGAGGGGAGTTTAGCGAACATATTAAATCGTTAAGTGTTTTGATAAACACAGACAGACAGGGGTTTAGCGATGGCCGATGATGCGATTCAGAGGGAATTTGGGAAATCATCGACGGTTGGGAAAGCACGTACCAGTATGATGATTTGATGCAGGCTGGGGTGCGGAGTTCGTGGGCGGGCGGTTATCAGTTACAGGGTAATACTGTGTCAATCAACGTTAAAGAGAAGGGTTAGTTTTAAATTACCGACGTGTTTGTCGCAATATGTTTAATCAGGAATATGTAGATAAAGAGTGTTGTTATTTCTTTTCTTTTATTTATTTACTGTATCTAATGTAATTAATGGGTTCATTACTAAATTTGAGAGGGTACTGCTTATTCCATATAGGAATCTCTCCCAGCAGACCTGCACAAGGATTTCTTACATGAGAAAAATATCTGGTAATATAAATATTGTTACTGTTTTTACTGAGGTACATATCAAAGTAATTAAATATCTAAACTATAAATTATAATAGGTAGGTACATTATAACAAAAATAATTGCAAGTTCCAATTAAGAATCTATTTTATATGATAATTCAATGAGAATCAAATCAAAAAAGCTAAAAAATCTCAAGGTTAGTTTATCAAACCTTCTAAAATAAGTTTCAGTCGCTGTGCTGTATTCATGATTGTAGTCATTCGGATGCAAATCAAAGCATACCAATTTAACTGAATATTTCTAAACTAGTGTCGCAACCAACGAGAGACGGCATTTAATTAAATATGTGAAAGCCGAGAATAGATAAAAGGAACAAGGGAATGAGATAACAGAGCGCCGTCCTATAAACAACCCGATATTCTAATGACAAATTAAAAGTGGCCGTCGAACAGGCAGGAGGTCCCGAACGTATACCAATGTTCTCGAATTAGCCATCAGGATCGACGACGACAAAGAGCTCGGGGCTTATCTGGTGGATTTAGATGAACTCAACCCTCGACGATACAAAATAATAGCCGGCTCGATAGCGTCATTGTTTGAGCATGAAATTAAAATTGAACGGGGTTCACACGTGCGCACCGCCGAGATAAGGGGTTTCCCCGCGTCCGCGCAATCGATTCGCGACTCGCGATATTTGCACTACTCGTTGATTTACTTAAGGGGTTTGCTCTTTTCTTTATTTGATCACTAACAGCGTGCACATACTCGTACTTTGCTTTGTACGTTTATTAAACTACCGCTCTGTTTGCTAACAATTGCTGCGATTCTTACTATCGGTACTATCGATAGATTGTAGTTTGTTTCGCTGATCAGTGATTCCTGGCAAACCTGGCGTTCCCATCAATTTTGTAGATCATCTCTCTAGCTCTACAGATATTGATTGTTAATATGATATTTTGTAATGATGTTAGATAATTTAAAAACTGTTTGGAACGAATTAAATAAAATTAAATAGAGTACTCTTCGGAAAATCCACAAAATTATTCAAAAGTTTTAATTTAAAGTGTCTAGTCTAAATTAGACCTATTAGGTTTCCCCGTATCCCTACGGCCGGTCGGCGGCTTTGATTATTTAGCCATTATCGAAATATAGATCGTGCGGTCAATGCAATTTAATTTATCGAGACTGATGCCAACACTCTGTTAGTTACCCTAGCCGGCAACCCCGTTGGATATACGAAGTACCTATAAAGTGCTAGTTGATTTGTGATGTATGGAATATCGGTCTGTTGTGTACTCTATTTTGCTTCACAGTAGATTATATGAAGAGGCAGTCGGTTCCTATAAGAGAAAAGCTAATATCGGTTATATGATAGATGCAGAACTGACCGACTATTTGTTTATCGCATCGAATCTCGGTTAAGATTTATCTCGGTGAAATGGATGGTGCGTATTTGTTGTAGATATTACAAAATACGAGTAAACAAAACTTCAACTTGGTAAGTATCATTCGTTATGATTTCTACTAAATAGTATAAATCTTAAATACATTATCAATATTTCAGCAACTCCTCATAAGATGGGTCGGCATTAATGGCGTATAATGCATAAAGGTTAGTCATAAAATAAATCGATCAAAGTAACTGATCGCGACGACGGTGTCGCATGCAAACCGACCATAACGCAGACACCGCCTAATATGAAAACTTGTCCATTACATTGGATATATTGGCTGAATTAACGTCAATGTGGTGTAGTGTAGTTATTCTCAGAAATAGTTTATGAAAACAGATTGACAGAGAAATTTGAATTTTGGTATGTCTTTTTTTAATTTTTTTATTTTTAATGAGTTTGTTTATTGTAGGTATAATTGTTATAGGATCCTTGTTTCATTTTGCTGTGATAACTCAAGGCTTTCCCAATTCCCAGAAGTTACAGATACAGTAGGTGGGCAGTATCTTCTTGGAAATAAGAGTAGGTATTTGTATGTATACGTAAAATATAGGTATATGTATTTTTCCACGGAGAAGGTTTGTATAATATGCTCATTGATGCCACTCGCCACCAAGTGGCGCTGCAGAGTAGCAAGTTTTGTCCCGTTTAACCGATTACCATGAAAATCAGGATGCCCATGTGTTTTACACAGACGAAACGAATATGACGTACTCGTAGTTGGCGTAGCAACGCGCACCGGGTACACCTGGTTGATTATTAAAAACAATTTTAATTAGCATTTTTTGAATACAAGATAATGTTTGCGATACGAGAATTGCTCTCCTGACTCAACATTATGTATAAAGCATAGTTCCCCTTTAAACCAGTCCATGACAAGCTACCTGCATTCATAGCGATTCGCGTCAAGCAATCAGCAGCCCGCAGCTGAGTCAGTATACAAACACGATTAACTGAAAATAAATGTCGCATTGATAAATCGGCACCACTAACTGCTAAATAGCGTGTGACTAATGACGATACGTTACAATGAAACCTATACCTCGGTTTAATGCACTTCGATGTTGTAGTGAGTCTGCTAACAGACATTTCACGAAATGTGCTTGAAAATTGTGATAAGAATTTCTATGCTTATTTTTTTTTGTTGATTTTTTGCCACATTGTTGCCATATTATGATTCCAGTATCTAGGTAAGAACAATAAGGTTACAAGGTAAACAAGTTTTTGTTTAAAATAAACGTGTCACGTGCCTTTAAGGACAGGCAGGATTGCTATCCAATTAAGGACATAATTTAACTATGCCGTGTCGATTCTAAATTCCAAACAGACTTAGTTATAAAAATACGAAAACATTAATTTCACTAAGGTACCTCCAAAAGAGGTAAAAGTAATCACTTAGAATATAAAATAATAAATTGCGTACTAAGTTCATTGTTCTTTTATTATGATGGATGTTTCAACCATCGGTTTTTAGATCTTAAAGTAGACTAAAAGCAAATTGTTTTTCAGGGTATAGTTTTCTTACGCTTAAACAATTTTTCTGTTATATTCAGACTAGAATTTAGTAGCAATTTAGCTTTCAACATAATGAAAAATCATTAAATATCTTGAAATTAAACAGTACCCATTAATAAAAAAAACGAGATTCACAATAAACTTCCAAAACGTACTCAATAAATGACTGCATTTTGCACTCACTATAATCAGAATGGTTTCATTCGTAATGTGTTTCCGTTTCGCGTTGCATTATTCGCGTGCTCCGCCAAAAAAGCTGTTATTTTATCAACAAACAGTTAGATATTTATTAACATAAGAACTTGGTAAATACAATGCTTACATAAAGATGGGTTATGAGGGCAGCGGTAATCGCTGGCCCGCTGTACAAATTCAA
>DWQK01002512.1:0-13034 GCA_018231225.1 Noctuana stator | reverse complement strand
GTTGTTCGATATTTTGACCAAAGAAACTCCCGAGACATTCTTCGTAGGAAAATTAGTTTTAGCTACAGTTGTTGGAATCACTCACCGAAAGCCACAGAGGGAGATGCTGGACCAGGCTAATCCAGTAAGAAACGACGAGACTGGATTATGGGAATGTCCCTTCTGTCATAAGAATGACTTCCCTGAGTTGTCAGAGGTAAAGTTTTTTTTTGCTTTGGCTGATGTCACATTTTCAAATCAAATTTAGTCCAAAAAAGTATTTTTTCAATTTAGATTTCACCATCTATTTATTAAATATGAAAATACATGCAATAATTTTATAATATAATATTTATAATAGATTTAAACTAAATAATAATATGCATCGTTTATTTTATGTGATCGTCGTGCTTCATGTTTTTTTTATGTATTAATAGTTAAAATAAATTATTATTTGTGAAAGCAATAAAAGACAGTTGCTTCTCTAAAAATATGAATTGTATGACACCATATTACGTAGTGTTATTCAGAAAATAAGTATAAAAATAAAATGAAAACGTATTACAATTTGAAAGGTATAAGCCTAGTTTACCAAAAAGGTAATAAGACTTAAATACCACAATTATTTTTTATAGGTGTGGAATCACTTTGACGCGGGCGCATGTCCGGGTCAAGCGACGGGCGTGCGCGTGCGTCTAGATAACGGTCTCTCCGGATACATTCACATCAAGAACTTGTCCGACCGACACGTGACCGATCCCACTGAGCGCGTGCGGATCGGCCAGCTGGTGCAGTGTCGGGTATTGAAGATTGACGTCGAGAGGTTCTCGGTGGACTGCTCCTCCAAGACGTCAGATCTGCGCGATAAGAATAATGAATGGAGGTATGTCTCATCATCATTTAAATGAAAGCTAATATATAATATTAAAAGATGGTAGGCTCTGCAGATTAATGCATGAATTAATAAATAAATAACCCTTTACACACTGGGGATATGTGTGCTAGCATTCCATGTGGCGTGGGTGTCATGGACACTCTTACAGAAACAAAACATAAACATCCATATGGGGAATATGGCCCCGCGGTGAATTGAACCCCAGACACTGAATGACAGACCGAAAATGTGACTACTACACCACACAGCACCAGTGAAGCTGGAATTGTGCTTCGGAACATAGAAATGTCAATATGAATAAATATAAAAAAATCTTTGTTATAGTATCAACCTAAATACTGTGACTTGGTTCTTTCCAGACCGCAGAAGGATCCCTACTACGACCAAGAGGCGGAGGACAAGGATGTGAGAAAAGACATGGAAGCAAAACAGACTAAGGAGCGGATGCAGTACGTGAAGCGAGTCATAGTACACCCCTCCTTCCATAACATATCTTTTGCTGAAGCTGAAAAACTGATGGAGAATATGGCCCAAGGAGAGGTCATAGTGAGACCTAGTAGTAAGGTCAGTATAACATTAGTAGTTTAGCTATCAGATTTTTTTGTATATTTTCTAATACATAATTTTGTTTATAGGGCCAAGATCACCTTACTGTGACGTGGAAAGTAGCTGATGGTATCTGTCAACACATCGATGTTAGAGAGGAAGGGAAAGAAAATGCGTTTTCGTTAGGTAATTAATAGTAACTCTGCATTATATTTGAGTAAATTTATACAAATTAAGCTAACTTAATTTTATACATTTATGCAGGGCGAAGTCTGTGGATCCAGGGTTCGGAATTTGAAGATTTGGATGAAATTATTGCGCGGTACGTGACTCCGATGGCAGGACACGCTCGAGATCTCATCGCTTATAAATATTACAAACCTCTCGGCGGCATGCGTGATAAGGCCGAGGAAGTCATCAAGGAGGAAAAGGCTAAGAATCCCAACAAGATACACTATGTGATATCGGCAGCCAAGAACCACCCTGGCAGGTTCCTGCTGTCCTACCTCCCGCGCTCCAGGTGCACACACGAATACATATCGGTGACGCCAGACGGGTACAAGTTCCGACAAAAGATGTTCGACTCGCTCGGCGGTTTGCTCAAGTGGTTTAAGGAACACTTCCGGGACCCACCGCCGAGCAATACGCCCGCGCATCGCACGCCGGTCGCGCGAACTCCTCACGGCGGTCTCACCTCCACCCTGTACCACACTCCCGCCGCACCCACGCCAGCCTTCCACACGCCCGCGCACACGCCTGGCCCCGCCTATATCAACACTCCATATACGCCCTCCGCGCAGACACCGTACATGACTCCCTTTGCTGCGACACCGCGGCAGCCTGAATTTATTACGCCTGCGCCTCGCCACAAGCTCATTCTTCCCGCCTACACGGACCCCTCCGATTGGCAGAAGGCGGCCGAGGACTGGGTACGTCACCGGTCGACGCATGACACGCCGGGGGCCGCCACGCCGAGCTCTATCCGCACCCCGGGCTCCGCGCGTACTCCGCGTCACGACGTCCGCACACCCAGACATGACGTTCGAACCCCCCGATACGATGGCCGCACGCCTCGGCACGACGCACGTACGCCTCACGAGCTTCGGACTCCGCACGATGGCCGCACTCCGCACGACGGTCGTACCCCGCACGACGGGCGTACATCACACGAAATTCGCACGCCGCACGATCGTACGCCCCACGATCGTACGCCTCACGACCGCACTCCTCACGACCGCACTCCTCACGGGCATAGCTCTGGCCGGTCGTCGCGCGCGCACTCGCTACGCTCTACGCCGCACACGAACACTTCGCCGCGTTCGATGTCGCTCGGCGATGCTACGCCGCTCTACGACGAGAACTAGAATGAAGACTGACTGTTCACGAGACTATTTTTTACTGGGGAATCGAGGGAGCGGTGGCTGTGGATTGGTTCGCGTTGCTTGTGCGATTGTCATGAACGATATTTCGAGGAGTGATTGCTTTTTTGTAGCCGCAAATATGAATAGAACGAGATAAACTCTGCATCTTACACACGACCGTACAGTCTATTTGGTGATGATGGTAGATCAAAGCATTAGCAATAAGGATGACCTTGACAGCCTTGAACTTTCACAGAGTATTAGCCAATTTCCATTACGAAACGGATCGTTATGACTTATGACAGTTTATAGAAGTCTAAAGTTAATAAATAGATAAATAAAAATATATACATAGTATGACTTACTGTTGTCCTTTTCATACTTTTTCATTATCGTTTGCTCTCCTAAAGATTGTACATTTGTTAGTATTAAGACATTTATATACCTGATATGCCAGATAGCATCATGTGGTTGATTTAAATTATGAATTATATTTATTATTACTTGTATCGTGAAATGATATGTAAACAATGACATATATATTTTTTTAATATACCAAGTAAATTGGTAGCTTCGAGTTTATAATTCGTTCGACATGACATGTGTTGTTGTCCAAAATAGGCGTTTCGAAAGAAATAGTGTGTAGAACTGCATACGCTCAGCTACGGTTATTATACACAATTGCCTTACAGATGGTTAGTGACGTATTGAACATCTACGTAATTTTATCGCAGCCGTTTTCGTCCGGTATATAACTAATAAAAAATATGACAAATTATTTTGTATTTTAATTTATCATAACCTCATAAGTTCATAACATTACCTAACTACTAGGTATTGTATGGATACTATTTTAATCAAATTACCTAAGTTTCTGTTTGATTTCATTCACAAACTAATGTTTGTTATTGGGAAGTACCAACGTTGCAGGAAACCTTAACATAATGTTACTGTCGTCAGTAACAAAATTACCGGCCATTGCTAAACTTACACGTGTATGAGTCGTGGGAGGAAATTGGTGATCATTGCATTTTAAATCACCAGCGAAGGGAAGATCAAGGATTTTTTAACTCTAGATACCAATGCGATGTCAGAGGATCGGTAATACCTAAGTACCTACTTATATTATGTTTAGGCCGAATAGAATAGAAAATAATAGACATCAGAGAAGTTACCTATTTCCTTTCATAAAGTAAGCATTAAATTTCACGTGACACGTAATAACGATTCCAGCGGCCGGTAGTGAGATTATATTCAATTCAGTAACTCTTGTGTTCATGATCACATAAGTCGCAGTTCTTTAGAGTTTTAATGTTATGCTGTCGCAGTCTTCGTAAACTCGCCGGTTGCGCGCGCGCGTCTATCGCGCAATATCAATATTATTCTTTCGTAATAATTCGCATTTTCCATTCCGTACTATCAGAGACAACTCGCGCTTTTCGTTTAATTTTAAATTTTATTTTTATTAGGGTTGTAATTTTATTTTAACTAGTGGTGAATATAAATTTTCAATAAAAGTATTTATATTTATACCTTTAAAGGTACCGAATACTTAAGATATACTTAGGTATGTACTATATTCATGAAAGTTTAGACAATTTTTACTATTCTCTAAGTCTGGAACTTTACTATTCCAAATTCAGAAAAGCCTTAAAATTAAAGTACAAGGTAGGTAGGAATATAATATATAATAGATATAGGTACATTATACACCTATAGAGATAAAAATATTTAAAAGAATATACCTAAAATGAAATTTTAAAAACAAAAACAATTGAAAATTGTTTAACAACATACATAGGTATATTTGTGCACATTGATATACCTAATATGTCAACCCGTTGAGTTAAGCCTGCACAAAGATTTTAGCACGACCCAACATTTAAGTGTGTGTAGGGCTTAGTTAGGCTAAGTTACCTATATCTAATATCATGTTAGGTACTTTACAGGAAACATAGTTGTTTTCATTGCATTCAAGAAGTTAGTGCGATGCACGTTGCACCCAAACTGTTTTAAGTCTCTAATTATTTCACCCAATTTATAGTTCTTCTATCTCGCAATCATGACCTTTTAAGGTATTTAATAAACAAGTCTTGTATTGTATCTTCTGCATCTACCTACGTATTGAACACTTTGAACAGTAGGCATATTATGAACGATATAAAACTAGACAGTTATCGGGCAAGCCAAACCCAGTCAGATAACACTTTTATCTAATTGGTCAATGTATGTATGATGTGTCTATTTCATTGGTCAAATTAGGTGTCACGTGATCACTGGCTGACTTAACGAATGTAGAATCCAGATTAACACTGCAACCACTAACTAAGAATCCTTACTAAGGATGGTATCGCAATTTTTTACTTTAGTCCGTCAGTGACCCACGACTGACCGGTTTTTGAATTGGAAAAAATATAAAAGGTGCCCACATGTTTTTCACAACGCATACCACATTTTGCAACATTGAATTTAACTCCTCGTTAGCTAACGGCTGTTAAAAGAGGTCTTAAGATTCTTTTAAAAAACAAAATAATTGATTTAGTAAACTATATTACGGTATGTAATATAGTTTACTAAAATCTTAAATTAAATTTTAGTAAACTATATTACATACCGTAATATAGTTTACTAAAATCAATTATTTTGTATTATTAAACTATTACCGGGATTATTAAAAGGATTATTACAAGGATTATTAAACTATTACCGGTATCGACTGCCCATTGTCAGAAAAGCTTTATTAAATTTATTAGATACCTTTATATGTTCCTTAGTACTTACTATTTTGTACAAAACCATGCTATAAGGGAGGTACCTAGGTATATCGTGTTTACGTTTTTTGGCGTAAATCATATATATTATAATTCTTAAGCTTAAAATGCCACCATTAATAAAATAACACTTGATAATTAATTGTTAAATCAAGCCTAACCCGTCCTCATTAATATAGGACATAAAGGTTAGATAATGCTTGACATTTAAACTCGATGGGATGTTTGAGTGTGTGCGTGTTCTACACCATAATAGTTATACAATTATAATGCCTATAGGATAGATTTTCGTTTCGTTTACGAATTATATATATATATGCGTAGATTTATCTAATCAAATATATTATTAGTAAGATATGTAAATTAATATCTTTCGACCAGCCCTATGTTTACAAGTACAAAAATTCACTAGTTCCATACATAAGTAAGTAGGTAGCTATTTAGGTATCTTCATCAAAAACTCAGCGAAAACTAAACTAGCGCATTCAAATGATAATAATAATACATATATATAGATAATAAGTACCTACCTACTTACTTATAAGAAAAAAAACAAGAGTAGCTATTAGGTAATATTAACTTGACTTAATTTTAAAACAGTTTTTAACGTTGACAAAGAACTTCACAACTATATAAATAAATATATAGGTATTGGGTAGGTACCTAATGCGTCAAGTAGTAGTACCTGCATGCCTTTACAATGTTTGTCAAATAATGAAAATATAATGGTGTCACGGATTTAGATAAAACTAAGTGTAGAAAGACTGAGGTAAGCGCCTTAAAACGGATCGTTTTGCGAGTATGTAGGTATCCAAAATACGAGTATCTTGGTATATCGATCACATTGGTTTGTTTAGGTTCCCATAATTTTCGACTGGGTGAACGGATTTTGATTATTCTTTATTCACGTGTAAGCTGAAGCTTCCCGTGATCCTAGCCCTGTGATGTGAATTTATTTCTTTATCGAATTAGGTACGTATCTTAAGCGAGTTTTACCAAAATCTCAATTTAATTCAATTTATATTATTTACAAATAACATTTTGAAAGCTATTAAGCCAAGTTTATTTTATTTCATTTTACATTTTTAGGGAAACTAACAGCTAATACATACTTAAGGCTAATTACAAGTTTCCACCGATAGGTATAACAAAATTGATAAAATTAATACACGCATTATGGAGCATTATGGGCACACACACAATGAAATTAATATAAAACGAAAAGAAATACTATTGATCTTGAAAGAACCGAGTGGCCATCATCGTTTTCAGATGACCACTTGAGGTGTTAAATAAGTCAATGTCAAAGATTTCCGCTATCTCATTTAGAAACCTGCTCGCTCGCGGTAAGTAAGCATACCGACTGTAGTTCATTCTGGAAGAGGGTATAAATACTGAACAAGGTCTCCTAATAGATGCGAAGGGTACGCTCAATCCAATACGTTCTAGAAGTTATATTAGGTATTTTAGTTTACGAGGTTGACACTAAGATTCTGTGACTTTTTGGTATTTCAAAACACTCAAGTGGATGTTAAAATATCTATCTAAAACAACACGTAAAATTTGATTCACTTTTCTTACGCTAGCACGGTTGTCAACGCTTGTTATGTACGTATAAGAAACCTGCGTAGGATGTCGAATCTGCCGTAAATTCTTAAGAATTAATTTATATTGATAATAATAAGTTAAATTCATTTTTCCACCTGTAAAAATCCAATACAATGGATGGTACAATTCCGTATCCGAACAAGAGAGAGACAGGGCTGGCGTGACTAAAATTTAGCGATCAAATTCTTATTTAAGTTTGCAAGAATTAAGATCCGGCACACAGTATTTTAATTAGATTTTTATGATTACCGCTGTGGTTGAAGTCTTAATATAATTTTATAGGCATAATGTTTTTGACGCAAACACCTAAAAAAATGGTATTCGTTAACGCATATAGTAATTATTTTCGACATTAAGTTTAACCTCGATTTACGGAAGACGTAGGACCTTGAGAAGATGATCATCTTAAAAACCATCGCTTAGCAAGGAGATCTTACAGTAACATCGGTGTTAGAGCAAAAAAAGTTACATTATTCTGTCGTAGGGTTCTGGATAAGTGTGCTTGTTAGGAAACTACCAGGATCCGATTGGAACGTCCGCTTAGTAGTAACTAACCTATTATATAGTAGTAACGTACGTACTTACTTACGTAATTACTTATTATTACTTAGTAAATAGTCTAGTTTGTCGACCAGTTTGGTATTTGGTCGACCAGTTGGGTTCAATTCCCCTGCAAAAGTTGAAATGAGGAATTTAGATTTCTGTTTCCCGTCTAAGTGTTTGTGTATTAATTGTAGTAATTTGTCTATGGGATCTTACTGTAAGCAAACCCTCCATAACAAAAAAAGAAGTCGGCTAATAAAGTATAGTAGTCAAGTTCTAAAAAAACTATGTCAACTTAAATCACCAAAACTTAACTAATCATTAGGTAATTGATTAACCAGTTATTAACTTATTATTAAACTTGTCGGGTTTACGAAAGCAAAACCTGTTAGTGTGTCAATATGTGAAGTTAGCCTTCTTTATTCAAAGACAAGGTTGAGGTCAGCAGTGGTAAGGAAAGGATAAAGTCGTAAGAGGCTATAGTGTAAATATACTTTCGAGATACTGTAACACGTGAAACAGCTACATTGATTGACCGAGTTAAATCAGATTTCTACTTAGGTATAGGACGATTATACCTAGTGGTCTTACACGGCTGGGTTGTTAAACAGTTGTTAATGTACTCTATATAATATGGATCTTTAACCTAGGATCATTTAGGTACGTGAACAATGCGTCGTAGATATTTGGCATCTTGAGTCAATTTTTAACCTTAACCGAAATAATACTAAAAACAGTGTAACTGACTCAGTGCGTTGCGGTCTGCAGTCCGACAGACTAACGTTATGAATAGACTTTCGTTATGAATAGTTCGGCTAAGTTAAACCTGTAGATACTTAACCTACGGAAGTCGTGTTTGAACTATACTTATATATAGAGGTGCGTAAGTTGATGGTCAGCTAGTTCATAACAAACATACATACTACCTACCAAGTACCAAGTAACCAAGTAACTTACCAACCTATACAATAAGCACGTGCTTTTAAAGCCGAGAGATGTGCCTCGCATAAGGCCTTAGTTATTTGTCAAAAGATTGTTTCCTTATCCTTTAGGTACGTTTAAGAGATAATGGGTTCTGTGTGTAAATAGGTTTAATGGTTGCTAATGCAAATGTAAAATAAATTCACTTATCGTTTGCCGCGAGCCAATATTACAATTGAGACTGCATTTTGTACATCGCTCCTTCTTTATTGATTTTAGTTTTGTTTGTTACTTGAATTGAGATAAAATACTAAGATGTGACGCTTTTCTTTTTGAGTGAGGAAAATATAAACAAAAGCAACTCAACAAAATAAAAAAAATACCAAAAGAGAACACATTAATGATTTTAACGCTTCAGACACTGTCATTTCTAAGCCAGATGAGGCGTATAGTTTATATTATTATGTTTCTCAAAGAAATGCATTACACTTTTATCAATGGTTGTCTTTTATTTAACTTAACCGAATGATTTTAAATTGTTTCAAATATCAAGTGGGCGCTCATCGGCGCCTGTACCTTAATATATGATATTTAAATTAATGACACTTACGTACAGACTATTCACGTATTCACTGGTAATGCATAGCAAGGTGTTCTCGACTTTCCTTGTTGTTCGGAAGTTGATCGCTAACAAGGCTGACTTATGGAAACATGGAAACAACTTTTTTTCCTGGCTGCTTTTCTTTCCCTCAAAGTTTAATGAATTGATTTTCCTACCAGTGCGCTATGTTAAGAAGAGGAGATAGTTACATTCACGTAGTAAGATGCAATACAAAACAATGTATATATATAATATAATCACTAGGTACTATTAGAACACATTACATAGCATACATTAACACAAGTAAACATACAAGAAATAGTCGGTAATAGTTTTTCCTCAAACCTTGTTAATGAGAGTGAGTTAAATTTCGTGATAAATAAATAAAGTTAATGTATATTTGCGGCTACAGATAGGACTTTGGAAGATTACTACTGGGGTTAGATCTGTGGCTAGGCACTATCAATTATTACACACGAGAAGACACACGACGTGAAGTTCTTTCTACATTCTAAGTAAGTTATAGAAAGTAGATAGATGTCTGAACTATCTCATTTTTCTTCAATTTACATAAGCTTCAGAATAGGAAATTTATTAAATAATTCAAGTATATACTTATATACATAGGTAACTACAATGTCGCAATCAACATTGAACTGACTAATAAAACCGTGACCGAATTATGTAGTAAACAAATCAGTCATTGATTTTATATTATACTTACTTTTATATTTTATATTTGTTATAATTAATTCTATTCGTAAACTTCTCGTGCAGAAATGTTGGTTGGTTTTTATTTGTCAGACGTGTTTATCGATAATTGAGAAATTATATAGTAATAATTTTAATAATACATATAGGTACCTATGTATCTGACTAATTCTGAGTTAATTTGCTTACCTACATATAGAAGCAAGGTAATATACAAATATTGTTTCACTGCTTATTTGTGAAATTATGAGCAAACTATTCAAAGTTTCATGCGATTTTATCCTGGAAATTATACTATGGAGTTAATACCGTATTTTAATAGTATACTCGTATATATTATGTACCTACGAGTGTAGTGTTAGAGTTCTTAGGCTACTCCGTAATAGTAACGATGTATGTATAACGCCATTATGTTTATGTTCTATTGTTAGTATCAGCCCATTGAGTAGAACCTGCTTCTGGGTCGTTAGACGTTACCTAATTGTAACTTAAATTGATTTGGAGACAATACGATGTCTCGTATCGCGTAAATAAAATGCAATAAAATGTATAATTTAGTTAGACAATAGTTTGTTTGTTAAAAATATTACAACAAACACGTACCTACTTATATAGGTATATGTTCTCAATCACATTATCCATCTATATACCTACATAATTATTAAAAACTTTAGGTGTATCAGATAAAAATTAGTTAAAAAGTAAAATCAAAACAATAGATCTGAACTAGTACTTAGTGAGAATGAAGGACATAACTTCAACGATATTGAAGCCGAGCGAGACGTGGCGGATCACGAAGAACATTGTGATTATCAGCTTGGCTTTCATGGTCCAGTTCACTGCTTACAGCGTAAGTTTTTGCATTAGATATTATTCATTTAAACTAGCGATCGCCCATGGGTAATCAACAGTTATTCATAAAAACTGTCTTTAACTAATATTAAACACAGATATCTATAAAGGGTTTAAATTATGATCATTTATTTTTTATCTCCTCCATTTGTTCGATTCACTCAATCTTTGTTTAGCCTAAAATTTAGAACCTTAAAGCAACACGGCACGGATATAAAAAACTTAGAACGATTGATACCTCCTCATAAATAAATTCCGTGACCTGCAGCGCCATCTATTATCGAACGATATGCATCTGTTACAAATTCATTTAATATATTGTAGTGTATTATGAGACCATTGAGAGCCATTAAGACAATTTTAACATTATTTATTTACATTGCACAGGGCGCAGCGAACCTGCAAAGTTCGATAAATGCAGAGGCTGGTCTTGGCACGGCATCGCTGGCAGCCGTGTATGCTGGTCTCATCTTCTCCAATATATTCTTACCTGTCTTTGTTATAAAGTGAGTGAATGAATTATATATCTATGATTGATTTAACATCAGGTGGCCTGCATGCTCGTTTGAATACTCATAAGCGATAAAAAACATTATAGAGAATTTAATAGTAAAAAGAACGTTAATTGGTACTTACTCTTATCTTAAACCGTAAGTTAGCAAGTTTTTTTCCAAATACGAGTAATGTTTTTATATTTATACCCAATGTAGGTTAAGGTGTTAGTGAAAGCAACAAGGCCTGGTCGTAGATCCCTTTTTAATCTAGCTCTTAATTTATATTATTACCTAATAATATTAATGTCTGCACTTCATAGTGCAATTTATTTCACCATATTCTTAAGGAAATCCGTGTAGTTATTTTTCTTATACGGTTACTTTTTGTCTAGAGTTTTGATAGTCAAACCAGAACCCGCTTTAACTGAATTAAGATTTAAGTGACAAAAAAGATGTATTAATTTTAAGACAAACGGCAAACCTATGAAGAAGATAGGTACTCGTACACTGACCGATGCGGATGTTATCAAAAGTAGTCGAACTTTTTTAATGTAGAGTTACCTATTTACCTCAGTTTCTTTAGACTTAAATAATGTTTAAACGGGTTTTGTATTTGATATTGTTATAAGTTTATATTAAATAGTCATGTTTAGGTCATTATTCTTATTTAACTGTCTATAAGGCATCTACCAATGGCGCTACAAAAACTGTTAAAACAACTCTACATTAATCATTTTGAATTTTTTAGCGATGATTTAAATTACTTATAGCTTTTTGTTATAGACCTTACGCGAAGAGAAGTGAAGATCTTGTCTTACTTACCTAACTACAAGTTTAGAAGTTCGTCAGCGGTATCTGACGTCATCGCGTCATATGAAAAATACTTAATAATCTTTCATAATATAAAACGGTTTTTTCAGATTGCTAGGCACAAAATGGGCGATGTCTGTTTCCTTCGTGACGTACATGCCGTACATCGCAGCGCAGCTGCATCCTCGCTTCTACACCATGATCCCCGCAGGCCTCATCGTGGGTCTGGGCGGTGGTCCACTTTGGTGCTCCAAGTGCACTTACTTGTCTGTGGTAAGTGACTAGTAAGGGACCTATGTTTTTCAGTATTTTGAAAGCCGTACACTAAGTCTACAGTTTCGTGCCTTTCTTATTTGTATAACTTATAGTCGTTTTGGTTGGGTTTGACTAAAAATAAAAGATTTAGTAATTTAATATAAAAACTTTTTTGACAATTAGTATCTATTTGTACATGGTAAACCTTATACTGTCCGCCGTGAAACAAGGCAAGTTATGGCTGGGGAGGCCGACGGATCCGATTTTTTTTTAGTTATGGGTACAATATAAGTATACTTAAATATACATAATACCTTTTACAGGTTTCTGAAGTCCAAAGCAAGATATCCAATATTAGTGCGGAGGCATTGCTGGTGCGTTTCTTCGGACTTTTCTTCATGATATTTCAGTTTAACCAAGTGTGGGGAAACCTAATTTCCTCTTTAGGTAAGTTTCTGCTATTTGTAAGTATTAAATAAACATTTAATTATTTCAAAACACTTGTTTTAATCAAGTGCATTTTGTTTGTATTCGTCGTCGTAGTAGCGTCAGTCGTGTGCGAACTATATTTTTCTATGCAAATATGCTTTATTTTATTCTTGTTACGTCAAGGATCTGGAACCCATGAGCATCACACAGCTCTTAACGAACTAGGAACTGGTCGAGGTGGCTGTTGGGTGTTGGGTG